>PVLD010004547.1:75263-107500 GCA_004027595.1 Dinomys branickii | reverse complement strand
AAAAACTGAAAATAGACCCCTGTCTATCACCATGCACCAAACTCAGGTCAAAATGGATCATAGACCTCAACATTAAAACAGAAACTCTAAAACTATTGGAAGCGAAAGTAGGTAAAAATCTTGCACACATAGGAGTCGGCAGAGAGTTCATGAACAAAAATGAAACTGGAAGGAAAACACTTCAAAGAATCAATAATTGGGACCTCATCCTACCGAAAAGTTTTTGTACATCTAAAGAAATCACCAGCAAAGTAAAAAGAAAACCCACAAATTGGGAAAAAATCCTAGCTGGCTGTCCCTCAGACAAAGGACTGCTATCTAGAACATACAAAGAACTAAAAAACATGTACCTGTCTAAATTCAAAGACGCAATCCAGAAATTGGCATCTGAGATGAATATACACTTCGCAGATAAAGAAATACAAATGGCAAATAAATATATGAGAAAATGTTCCACATCCTTAGTCATTCGAGAAATGCAAATAAAAACAACATCAAGATTTCATCTCACCCCAGTAAGACTGGCCAGTATGAAAAAGTCATCCAATAACAGATGCTGGCGAGGCTGTGGAGAAATAGGGACTCTATTACACTGCTAGTGGGAATGCAGACTGGTGCAACCACTGTGGAGAGCCGTTTGGAGATTTCTCTGCAAACTAGGTCTAGAGGTTCCTTTCAAACCAGCTATTCCCCTTCTGGGTATTTTCCCAGAAGATCTGAAAACATCATATCACTCTGATATGTGTGCACCCATGTTTATAGCAGCGCAATTTGTAATAGCTAAAATGTGGAAGCAACCCAAGTGTCCATCCACAGAAGACTGGATTTAAAAACTGTGGCATTTTTATATAATGGAATATTATTCAGCTATAAAGAAAGACAGTTTAGGGGACTTTGTAGGCAAGTGGTCAAAACTGGAGTCCATACTCATAAGTGAGGAAGCAGTTCTTTTTTTTTTTTTTCTGGTACTGGGAATCGAACTCAGGACCTTGCGCTTGCCAGGCAAGCGCTTATGCCACTGAGCTATATCCGCAGCCCATACTCATAAGTGAAATAAGTCAGTGGTACATGTGCAGGCAACGTATTGTATCACTGGTATAAGAACCTGAGGGTGGGAATATAAACTAAGAGACATGAAGGAAATCTGCCCAAAAACAAAGAACAGATGGGACGAGGGAAAGGAGAAAAGAAAGAGGCAAAAGTGTATGTATGTATATATGTATATACATATGTTCAGGAGGGCTAACATGGTTCTACTATTGTGTTATATCACTTAATGCTAAGGAATAATTGATGACGGGTTATTCGATCAATCTTGTATGTCTGTATGTGTTATCCTGAACACACACTTCGAAGATATCAATATGCAAAGCAGCAACTATTGTTGGTTTTTTCTTGTTGTTTTTGTTTGCTTCTTTGTTTCTTTTGTCTTTGGTTTTTTGTTTTTTGTGTTTTTCTGTTGTTGAGAGGATAAATTTTCTGACCAGTTTTGCATGTCTATATGTGTGTTCGTGTATATACACTTCGAAGATATCAATAGGTAAAGCAACAACCATTGTTGAGTCCATGTCACCTTATCAGTAAATCAGTTTTGATTGTACTATTTTTATGCTAATTTGTGTCTGTTTGTTAATATGTTTTTGTGCTTGTATTTTTTTAAAAAATAAAAAATAATAAAAAATAAAAAAAAATAAAGAGACCTCTCCTAGATACAGAAAAAAAAAAAAGAAAACGAAAACAAGGCACTGTAAACACATACAATAGTCACCTTGATCTAACACTTTTTGTTTTCTGCAGTGTCAGTTGTCTGAGGGCAACTGAAGGTCCAAAACTATTAAATGATAATTTTCAGAAATAATTCAAAATTGTTAAATTTCAGAAACAATTGTAAGTGCCATTTTGAGTAACACGATGAAATCTCACATCATTACACTCTATCTCAACTCCGCAGGAAGGACAGCAAGCATTCTTTTCTCCAGTATATCCACTCTGTACACACCACTTGCCCATCATTCCCTTCATAGCCAGTTTATTTACTAGAAGGAATGCTGGTCTTCCTGTGTCATGTTCAAGCAACCCTTATTTTACTTAATAATGACCTCAGAGAAAAACACTAATTGATGGAGGCCACTTTGAAGTGGTGCTGAGCAAGCTTTAGAATTAATCAATTAGTTTTTCTATATTTACTTATGAGTCTGTCCCAGGACAAGATAATTTGCCCCGAGAGTTTGTGGCTGGCATGCAGAAAGTAGAACTGTCCATGTCAATATTTACAGTAGAGACCTGTAGGGGTCTATGACACTGTTTTGCCTCTGAAAGCAGGATAAGACCACAACTGAGGACACTAACTCACTCAGAATTCAAAGGGCCTAGCTGCCAACGTTAGGGATAAGATATTCCTATCAATTAGCAAGATTTACTGCTTGGAATGTCTTCATGCTAACTTCTCAAGGCCTTGCTCATTTTGTTATGCCTTTTGCCTCAGATGCACTCTGCACTTTCCTACACCCCCCTGATATGTTAAGGACCCAATAAATACTGACAGTTCAGAGAAGTCTTTGTCTTAGTTCCAAGAGAGCTCTAACCTTCCTGGACCCCCACAAACCTTCTTTGCATAGTTTATTTTATTTATCCTTCATGGTTCATTTGTCAGGGAGTTTGGGTGACCTCACTTTCTAGTAAGTAATGACACTACAGTGTGGATCTACCAAAGAGAAGTCACAAATGCTTTTTCTATAAATCAAAACTGAAAGTTCATAATTTAAAGAGGAAAGCAAAACTCATATCCTGAGATTGTTGTGCTTTATAGTAAGAATAAAACATTGTATGTATCTGTTTTGTTCCTGTCTTCAGTTTTAGGTAATAAAATGTGTACTAATAAAGGGGGACTACTGTACGAAAATGTAACAAGGTGAGCCATTAAAGCATGCACAAAAACTGATAATGCAAATTATTTAAAAATGAACTACACGTGGGGAAAAAGAGGGCATGGGGATTAATAAACAATTTGAATTTTCTGCCTGGAAACTGCAAGGTTCTGAGTCCTATTCCCACTACCAAAAAAAATTTTTTTTTGAATTTTAAAATTCAAACCTCTTTAGGGAAGAGTACACCGAATTATCACAAAGGTAGATGATGTGGATCAAAGAGCTTTAAGAAAGAGATTGAGAGGAGTGTATTATTAAATGCTCCCTAAAACTGAAAAAACTATATTTGAATATTTCCTAGGTCTCTGATTTCTTTTACATGCTTATAGAGGGCATGAATGAGCACAGAAGCCACAGGATGAAGTCCTCCTGGAATGAATATGTGGTTAGAGTACTGAACTACCTCCAGGGAGGGTATTCCCAGACCTGCCCAAAGCAACAGACACTGGGTCATGGAGAATTCACTTTAATGGCAGCTTTGGACAGTAGAGCAAGCAGGTCGCAAGGATGCTTCCACTATGAACTAAAGGTTTGGACCCTGCCTGATTTTTGCACACTGTAGAACATCCTCAATTCCCCAAGCACACAGTGTGTTTCCTGAGTTAGGCAACACCTTGTGAAGCCAGCATACAGTTGAAGAGATTCTTCTGTTGGTTCTCTAGGTAGACTGCAAGCTGATACTTTTTGTTCCATCCAAGTGGAATGGGATCCCAAAAACTCAGCTGAGATAAAACTTTAAGCAAAACAGTTGGAAGCTCAGAGGAAATATTCTTGATGTAGAGCAAATTAAAAATGTGATTGCTCTTTTTACTGATATTACTATTAAGTTCTACTGAAAGCTAAAAAGATAAGGCCTTTGTGATAAGGGTCATACACATAATTCAAAATGTTGGGATAATTTGAATTTGATAATAAAAATTAGAACACAGAAGATTTCTTACATTCCCCATAGGCTAAGTATATCATAGTTGCTAAAGTAAATGGTTGATGTAGGGCAATTCCTACAAAAACTAATAATTATTATTCACTATTCTAGTGCAACCAATTCAAGTATCTTCTCTGTGGTGAAGAAAACCAATGAAAAAAAGAGTCTTACAATAATAAGTCTCTAAGCTTCAGTTTAGCACCAATTTAGCAATTCCATTAGGAAGCACATCCAGCTAATTAAAAACAGCAAGCTAACCTGTCTATAAATTGCCTCATGATAATCAAATATTGGCAAAATAAATAGATAGGAAATATATTGCCTGTCTGAAATATTAGCAATTAATCATAAAATAGCCAGTTTCTCTAACATGTCATGCAGTTTACTATATACCAATATTTGTTAAATTGAACTAAAAAGTTTCTTTTTAATTTTTAACTGGCATTCTCTTTAGTCAGTTTTAACAATGCATTTAAAAGTTATTGTCTCCACCAGTGTTGATTCAATTTCTATAGAAACTGAACTTAACCAATTAAGTAGAGTCTTTCAACAAATTTGGGTTTATAGCTGGACAACCTTGCAGGTACCAAACACAGGCCACAGGTCTCTGATTTGGCAATGTTTTTCCTAACTTAAGAGACAGCCCACTTCACTTTTAAGTTTGTGTTGCATGAAGTTAAGAAGTTAATCAAATTAAAATCTGGATGAGTGTAATTTCCACTCACTCAGCCTAATTTTGTCTTTTAGTAAAGCAAAACTACCGCCACTTCCAGATCAGGGCGCTGCAAACACTCAAAGCGTGCTCCATACCTTTTATTTTCTTCTTGCTACCAGTCCTTTTAGCTACTCACTAGCACATCGTTTTTCTGGATTCTTTTTACTTTTTATAGGGACTAAAGGGCTACAGAGGTGTGCTTGTGAGCAAAATTACAAATTTTATATTTTTCATATCACAGAAAGAAAATAAGTGCATGAAATCACTTTGGTTACATATCCAAATTGAGCTACTTCCGTGACTATTTTGATAAAATCTCCTGTTTTCATGTGAACGTGATATTCATTTTGTCAAAAGATCTAAAAATGTATCAGTACTCAAGAATAGGCTCTTTTATATGGTGGAAGTGCTTATTAGCAGACCTGTTTCACATCATTCAAAATTAACTATGGAAACAAACATCTTCACTGTAAATATCTAGTGAAACAACTGATTTGCCTAGCATTTCTGTGCATTCATTCGACAAGTATGTAGTAAATGCTGACTGAGAGTCAGGCCTGGTGCTGGGTATGGTGATAGCAAACAGGACAACTTCAGACTTTGCCTTATACTTTTTTCAGGAAGGATCCATGGACTGAATAGCCATGTACAGTATTAACTGTGATATGATAGAGAAAACCTACCAGGCATGATCAGAAAACAGAGCAGGTACTTATGTTCCAAGTGCAGGATGATATTGGAATAACTAATCAAAGTAAGACACAATAGTGGGTGTGAACCAGGGGTAGCTGCAGAAATGGAATGTGTCAAAAGGCCACCTCTTGAATGCAACCTTGAGTGACTAATTGGACCTTTATTTGTCTGACTGAAGGAGGAAAAAAATGTGAGGAAAGAAAGAAAGAGTTTGATTGAAGCTGTGATTTAAAATGCTATCAAAACATCCTAGTAGATAGGCCTGAATGCAAGTGTTTGACTTGGTATAATTCAAATAAATCCCCCCCCCTTATTATCCTTCTTAGATGGCACCACCAAGGGGAGCTCAGTGTGTGACCATGGAGCATACAGCCCCTTTCTGCCACCTCAATGCCAGTCCGGCTGTATCAGTCACTAAGAATGAGGCCATAAACTGGTCAGTTTCTAATGGTGTTTGGAATATTTGCAGATATCTATGTCCCAAAAGGAAATACTCCCCACAATAACCCCTAACTGGATGTGTAGTTCCCCTTCACCCAACCAGAGTGCTTAGCAATATTTATCTAAGCAATTAGCTTACAGTGAACTACCCTTAGCGAACCTTTTCTTGCAACTGAGAAACTACTACTGCCTTCTCAATCGAAAATCACTTTCCTAAAAAAAAAAAAAAAAAGGAGCTGGGGATATAGCTCAGTGGAACAAGCGCCTGCCTGCCTATCAAGGGCAGGGTCCTGAGTTCAATCCCCAGTACCGCCAAAAAAAAAAAAAAATCACTTTCCTGCAACTCCCGTTCAGGAAGTGCCTCTGTCCCATGTCTTTGCTGCCTAGATTGGAAACAAAAGAACAGAGCAGGAGTGGATCTTAGTGCTTATCTCTTTCTCACGGAGGAAGAAACTCGCGCCTAACCAATGACACATTAAGACAGTGCTGAAAGCCTTTCCTCCTCCCCTAAGCCTATTTGTTTCTTCTTTTTCAAAAAAATGTTTTTAAAGTGAGAATGGAACACACTGATCAAATTAATAACACAGTATCTATGTTTCGGTTTCTGAAAAAGATCCAATGCATTGAAGTACAAGTCATAATGTTCTTGACCTGTCTGCCTTCGATACTGCTGCCTGGCTAGTAGTGATATAATTTTATTCAAGATACTGTCCTAAGTCCTCAAGAAAAGTGTCAGGTTGGTCAGTGAGATAGATTCTTAAATTAGCGAGTAGTGGTAAACTACTGATCCTCTTTGATGATCATCTATTTATTTCCAAATTTTATACAAATTCAAATACTGTCTGGCTCAACTTCCAACTCAGTGGATTACTCTTAGGAGAAAACTCTCACGAAGGCTTTATTCATGTGGGGGGCACAGGTTTAAGAAAGGTTTTGTCACCACCACCATCTTATCCACTGGTAAAGAATGAAATATTATTAATAAAAACAACCTACAAACTTGGTTCTGCTTGCTCTTTGGTGTTTTAAATCAAAATCAATGTGACTTTTTAAAGTAAACCCTGGGTAGACTTTAAAATGCTGAATGTGCATGAATTATGCATGTGTACAAAGCCTACAGCCTCAGGTGTATTGTTAGTAAATCAAATGCCATAAATATAAATCCATTGTAATAGTTTATTTGAGGTGACAGGGGCTGCTGCCCCATGTAGCATAATGTTAACATAGTGGATAAGAAAATCGCTGTTTGCATTAAGCGATTTTGGTATGTGTAGTTGTTTGAAGTGGTCCAGTGATTATGCTGTTAATAAAAACGGAAGTAATGATGATTGAAAACTCTGAAAAATCATCTAACGATTTGGTTATATACTTTCTGTCGAATACCAACCTTGTGCAAGTTTCCACTTTGGGGCTCAGAAGCGCAGAAGACTGGATTCCGTCCCTCTAGTAAATCATAATCTGCCATGTAGTATATGTGCCTCATTACAATACATGATGAAAGAGCAGTGAGCAAGGTTATAAGCTCTATCAAATTGGCCAGCTTCATTATTGTCTTGCAAGGTCCCCAAAATCATTCAAGATGGAGTTCTGCATTACATACAATCTATTGCCAATAGAGATTCAGAACTAAACAATGATTTTGTCCACACTAGTCTTCTCAGAGTTATGAAAACTAAGTATGAGTGTGTGCAAAGATAATTTCCATCAAGCAACTCTAAATAGGTATGTACATGTATATTCATATTTAATATATGAAGCCTAATATACACAAAATATATATTATAACCATATATAACATAATGCATATTTGTGTCATTTTGTACATTTTTGTGTATGTTTGTGTGAATTTTATATATACCTACATATATGTAACATATAGGAGATTATTTTCAGAACCATCATCCCATTGTGCAGAATTGTACAGAGCCAGCTACCTTTAGAGCCAAGTAAAATGGGTTTTCTTAAGTATTCCGGGAACAATAGCTATGAATAACAGAACTTCCATAATTCCTCAAAAGGTAACTTCACCTAGGGTAAGAAATATATATTACCAAATCATCATGCTCTCTGAAACACCTATAAATGTAATTAGCCTAAGGGATTTAACTTTCTATTATATAGGAACAGGCTGATGGAAAGCAGTCACCTTCTTTCTCATTCAAAATAGACTCCAAAGAAGTAGTGAAAAGAGAAATTTAATTTGTAGCTGGGGAGGCAAGAGATTAGATAGCCTTGGCAGAATGAGCTCTGAGACTTGGTGGAACTTAAATATGAGTCTTTTATAGCAGGTATTTATTAAACACAAACATCTCTGTGGACTATCTCTTTGCCAAGATCAATACCCATTCCGATATTTCCCCATGGACTACACAAATGATAACAGCAAATGCTTTCACTCTGGCACTGTAAAAACTGTAGGCCTGTTTCATATTTCATCCATGTAGTAAGCTGTCCCATAGGGGACACAAGGCTATGGGAAAAGACAGGGAATCAAATTGATTTCTTAGACCAGGATAGAGAGACCACCTTCGGAGGGATCACAGGTGAGAACAAAGCCTATACTCCTCCTCGTGAGAGATCATAAAGTTGATGGACCTGAATGATGCTTGCACAACTAAAGCAGGCCATGTGAAGATAATATATTTGCCTTAACATAAATCATTACACACTAGGTCTATATAATTCTTTCTAAAGCCTCAAAGCACTTTTCTTTTCCTCTCTCATTTTATCATCACTGAACTGTTTTTTAGGTAAACACAAAGTATTCTTTTACTTTATAGGTAGGACAAGAGAGGCCAGAATAATAGTGTGACAATGTTAAAAAAGAAAACATCTTCCATGTTCATGGTAATGTTCCAGAATCTACCAATTTTGGGATTCCCGTACTTGAGAACCTTGAGCTCAATTTTTGACCTTCCATCTCTTCCAACTTTCAACTTTTGTCCAAATAACACCTAAGTAGCAACCAGAATTTCTTGCTGTCATCCTCTTTATATACACCTGGGAACATCCAAAAACTTCCCTATATATACTGATCAGCTGGTTTCAGTTAATCAGTTCAAAAGAGGAGACTATGCCAGTCATGTTAATGCATATGGTAGGCTTTTCTGGTAAATAATACTTGGCTTATGTCAGAAGTCATTTGGTGCCAGTTTAAATCCTCTCCCCCTTAACTCGCTGACCAAAACTGTATAAATTATACTGTGTTCACCTCCGTTAAAAGAACTACATCAAAATTTTGAGCGAAGAAGTGTCTCATGTCTTTTTGTTTTTATTCCCTTCATTCAAGATTCTCCTCTTTTGAATTCAACTCAAAAACTAGAGTTGTTTGCTACATTAGTTCCCATAAGTTAGGTTTTGTTACAGAGAAAATTGGGCTGAATTCCACAGGAGATAACAGAATTCATTCAGGACAAATGGAGTTTTATTAATTTAATTTAAAGTTTTGGGTTTTTTTTTTTAATGGTACTGGGTACTGCTTGCCAGGCAGGTGCTTATTCCACCAAGCTGTATCCCAGCCCTTATTAATTTAATTTAAGAAAACTAATTTGGACTGGTCACCCCTTATCCCTGATTTGCCAATGAGAAATGTGGCCCTTAACTGCCTTGGTTCCCTCCTTATATACATTTTTGATTTCCATGGTAACAGAATGTTTTAGGCCTGGCCAGCCACTGTTGTTTTCCTCATGCTACATGACTGGGTCAAGCTCTGGCCACAATGATATATACTTTCTGTAATCTGTTCTACATGTCTCCCTTTAGATAACCATACATTTCCTTTGTGGTTACAATGTTTACCTAGGGCCAGGGACTCCAGGGCAAAGTCAGGACTGCAAAGTTAACTCTTTACAACCCCTCCGGGATGTTTCCCAACACACCTTTTGAGGCTTGCACTAAGACTAGAATTATTCTATCTTAAAATGGTATGCCAAACATCACTGTCCCTTACGGTTTTACATGTATCCCATTATAGAATCTAAGAAATTTGTGTAAGCTTTCCACTGGCCTTCTTTTAGAATTCGGCTTTAGAAAAGCTCCAAATTAAGTATAAGAGGAGTTATTAAGTTATTTAATTCTCTAAGGAAGAAATAGCATGGGTTAAATTTCCAGCATATATAATATATCCATATGTATATATTTTCAGATATTATTAACCACAAATTTTGATGTAGCATGCATCACAAACCAAAGTGTGACAGGCATGTTCTTCTCAGTATATCTTCTAAGTATATGCACTGTATTAGGATTTACTTTTTAATTTGAGGTAGTGTTTCATCTAGCCACCTACTTGGTTTGGCCCGATTCTTTTACTTATAGGTCACACACCTCCACACCTATAAGAAGCAAGCTTCATGACTAGCGCTTTCTTGAAAGAAAGTGACCTATTTTGTCTGTTTCTCTGGCTACTAAACACGATTGCACTTCTCATTGGTGTCTATCCTTTCCAAAAAATAAATATTATAACAATGGTGATCATCCATTCAACATTTCTGAAATACCATTATTCTTAAGGCTTTAAATATATAAGACCACTTAATTTTGATGACAACTTAATGAAAGACTATGATTGGTCCCATTTTACTTTTAAAGAAACAAACAAAAAACCCCCCTAATTTGCTCCTACACAAGCATATTCAAACTCTTCCATTTGTCCCTTGAAGTCTATTGTTTTTATTTTCTTTTTCTCTCTGTAAGTATATCAGGATTGAGGAGAGCATAGCTAGTCACTTAGAATTAACACAAAAGATTTTGCATATTCCCAACATAAAGAGGTGGTAAACATTTGACATGGTGGATAGACCAATTAATTCTCACCTGATCATAACACTTGTATACATATATTAACATAGCACAGTATACTCCCATAAATATGTACACTTAGTATACATCAATTAAAAATAAAGATAGGAAATAATATTTATTGATATTGCGTAACTCATAAAATTGTATGCAATTGCTACCACAGGTATTCTAAGCATAAAATGCTACGTGAAAATTCAAATGTTATAGTGAGAAGGCAGTCTTCAGAGCCACAAATTCTGTTTTTAAAAATAGTTTCAGTTCCTATGAATAGTATTTGTCTACTGTATCGTGCCCCTTTATCCTTAGCTTGTGTCTCACATCATGTAAAGCCAGCAATGGCTATAGTCTATGCTTTTAATTTGCCTGATAATTTCCTTAACACATATCTATTCTCTAAAATCTTTTGCTCTGTAATCCCACCTGATTGCTGTTTCATTCTATCTCCATATATTCATATCTTGTGTTCGCTTCTTATTCTCCCTCTTACTCTGGCAACCTCTTCAGTCCTTTCATGTGGTCTGTGAAACTTGGCACCCCCAATCCGTCTTGATTCTGCACATTTTGTAGATGTGAGCATTCCCTGTAACTTTGACGAAAGGACTGCAATAGTCTTACTGTTACAGAACTGCTCAACTGGCTCCTTGTGCCAATTTTTCTGCCACAGAGTGGATCCTTGGGCTGAAGTAGGCAACCTCTGCTCTGAGAAGAGCTTGGAAATAATTTCATAATTTTTCTTTCAAGATCATGTCTGTACCCTACTAGACTCAAAAACCTTTGAGTAGAGCAGCCATGCATTCTTTACATCACCCTTAGTTAGCACTGTGCCTGGAATATTTTGATGTCTGATGAAAAGCTCTGTGAACTGAAAGAAAATTTATCTTTTTAATCTGCAAAGTGATTAAGGGAGTGGCAGGGCTGAGGGAGAAGAAGAACTAGGATAAGGCTCAGGAATAAACCAAACAGACAGGAAAGATTGGTGGGGGGATATAGCTCAGTGGTAGGACACTATCCTTGCGTGTGCAACACCCTAGGCTCTATCTCTAGAATCACAATAAAAAGGTAATCAAAGTTCAAGACCAGAAGTTCAACCAGAACAGGAGTGTGGAAGTTCATTACTAGAGATGAAATGAGTATTTAAGAACTATAATAACACAACCTAAGTGCAGGACAAACTGTGTACTGATGCAGCTCACCTAAGGGGATAAGGAAGCCATAAAACTGTGTTCAAAGATATATTGATGCCAATGACAATCAGCAGAGCTCAACTAGTTAATCACTCATCATTTCCTAAATAAAGTATGGTCCAGAAGATATTATAAATGCCTTCAGAAAAGGAAATTTCCTCCTAGGAGATTAAAATCCTCCTTGGGGAAATGAAATTAATGCATGATAAACTAATAGAAAATCACAGAAAGTAGTATCCAATAAACTACTAAATTATGTATTATGGATTAATTGCTTAATTTACTTATCCAGCAGGTAATGATGAGAAACCTATTTATTTCCCTGATTCAGGTATACAGAAAAAACAATTGAGAGGGAAAACCATTCCCACAGCAATGCTGTGAATAGCTCTTGAGCCTAGGAATGGGAAATTGTAGCACCTGCAATTGCCAAGAAAGAGTCAACCAACAGATCCAGATGCCTTTGGTTGGATATGCTACAAAATACCTCTCAGTTACCATATCTGGAGAGTTGAGGAACTGCCAATATTAGAATGTTTTGCTCTTTCCATCAAAACAGCCCTGCTCAATTTTATCAATCATATGTATTTGTGATCCTTTAAAAACTGACAATTCAACCTTAAAACGATACTTTAAATTAGTCAATTATCTTTAGAAACCCAAATTCAAACATGTAGTCTGTACAAGGATAATAAAGATAATTTGGGATCTGAGACTCAATCTCAATATAAAATATTTGCCCAGGCCATTTCTGAACAAATTTTCCTTGATGCTTCACTTCAGAAAACTACCTATAAATTGCTATGGGATGGTGAATCTAAACACATCTTTTAATCCAGCTACAAGACTGTGTTAAGTCACTGCTCAGCAGGACACTGCATCACTGTGGAATGTTAAAATGATGAAACACTGGTTATAGGAAATAAATTTTAAAAGGTCTACCTTTCTAAATCAGGAGGAGCCACTTTCACAGCTCCAGATGTTCTTCCCATAGATAACAATCTATGAGATTCCAGAATTGAAATGACAAACAACCCCACTCTGGAAATCTAACATTGAATTATGATTTACACAATGGTCTCTCCGTTTTTTTAAGAGAAGAGGGCCATTTCCCACTCCATACCCCACCCTGCATTGGAGCTGACCTGAAACTTGGATGGCTTTGGGAATGCCAGTGAGCTGACCCTGTCCCTCTCCCACCAGTGTGGGAGCCAAGCAGAGCCTCAAACTATGTCAGAAGGCTTGGGTGCCACCCCCTGCTCCCATCCCACATCTTCAGGGGAGCCAAGCTGAACCTCAGACAGCTTCAGTGGCCTTGGTGACTGCACACTCACCCCTCCCCCACTGGTGTGGAAACCATCTAAGTCCCAGGCAGTGTCTGGAGCCTCGTTGATTATAACGTGGCTACTACTACACCATTGTGGAAACAGGGCTGAAACCAGACAGCTTTGGGAACCCTAAGAGGGAGCCAAGCTGAGCCCCAGACAGTTGTTGGAGCATCAGGGATCACACCCTGCTCACACACACCATCAAGGGAACCACACTGAGCATTTGAGTCCTTGCCTTGTCACACTGACTTCATCCTGGGAGTGAGGTTGAGCTTCGGGGAACCTCTGGATTTCTGAAAACCAGAAAACGAAGGAGCAAAATGCAGCTGCAGACATCCACCCCACTCAGAACAAGTCCAGGAGATAATGACACAGAAGAGCTTGGAAGTAATACACCTGAAATTTCTGAAATGATAGCAGCTGAAGTAAAGAAACAACTTTGTCAGGCCATAGAAGAAATCAGGTAAGAAATAATCTCTGAGGTAAAAAAAGAAATGACAAAAATAATGAAAGAAATAATAATGAAAGAATTGCTTAGCACATCTAAAGAAAATATAGAAAAGAAAATAGAAGAGCATAGAAAGTTAATGGAAACCTTAATTGAACAATATAAGAAAGAACCAGAATGCATGAAATGCATTCAAACAAATATCCAGGAAATTAAAGCTAGCAAAACTGGAGAAAGCTGAAGACAGACTTTCAGAGCCTGAAGACAGCATTGCTGCTAAAGACGGTGATAGAAGGATCTCTTAAAAAGAACAAGACACCAAGAAACAATTCAACAGCTCCAAGATGAAGCAAAGAAAAACAATATAAGATTAGTAAGTATCAATGAAACAGCAGGTGTCAACACAAATGACAGAAAAAGACTATTTGCAGAAGTAATAGCAGAAAATTTCTCAAGCATGAAAGAAAAATCAGACATATATTGAGGCATATAGAACTCTAACTAGCCACAACCAAAATAAATCTACACGCAGACATATAATAATCAAGATCCCAGAAATTCAGCAAAAGAACAGAATATTAAAAGCTGTTAGAGAAAAGAAACAGATCACCTATAAAGGAAAGACCATGAAAACCACAGCAGATTTCTCAACACAAACCATCAAGTCAAGAAGAGCTTGGAATGAGGTATTCCATGTCCTGAAAAAGAGCACCTTCCAATCCAGACTGATGTACCCTGCAAAACTATCCTTCAAAATTAATGGAGAAATAAAATATTTATATGATAAAGAACAACTGTAGAATTTCAGGAGCAGCAAATCAACTCTACAAAGAGCACTAAAAGATATTCTAGAAAGAGATAAAAAAAAAACGACCACAACTTCAAGAACAACAACAGAAAGGAACCACCAAGCAAAGCAAGCAGTTAAGGGCCGGTGATGTAGCTCAGTGGCATAAGCACTTGCCTGGCAAGCCTGTGGTTTTGAGTTCAATTCTCAGTACCAAAAAAAGAGATAGGGCTTCCAGTAAGATGGCGACCAGGTAAGCAGCAGAAAAATATCTCTCCGGAGTATTGACAACCAGACACTGAAATACAGCAACATGATAAAGACAAGGAGAGAAATGGGTGCCCTGGTACCCTGGACCCAGGAAAGATCTGAAATGGAAATTGAAACTCTCAGAAAGAGCAAACAAGACCTCCTCTGGAGAAAAAGCTTGGAGGGCTGCCATGGTGCAGTTAGAGGAAGAGGAGGCAGAAAAGGAAGGAGCCAATGCTCCATACACACCCTCAGCCCACTCCTTCACTCCGGCACTCACAGCTTCAGCCTCAGAAGCCCCTGCTCGCAGAAACATCCCCAATCGGCTGGGGGAAAGCAAAGTCCTGAGAGCTGGTTCAAAAATCGGAGAGGAGAAAGAGCAGCCGAAAAAGGAAGCAATGGAGGCCAGAAGGAGTGGTCTAATCCAGTGGGAGGATGGGAGGTTACAAAGCCCACTGAAGCAAATCCCCACTCTGTAGAAATCTCTCTAATCAGTGACCTGAGGCAGGCTGGAGTCAAGGCAGCCAGTGAGCAGCCCACCACACCCAGCTTTACAACTGCCCCAAAGATATGGCCTCAGACCTCTCCACTGTGAGCAAATACCAGCAAAGAGTAGCAGAAAGCAGTGGAAGTGACCCCAGGACCACAGTGATTGCAAGGGATCCAGTCAAAAAAAAAAAGGGAGCTGGAGCAAAACAGGAAGAGTGAACTGCAGATGGAGGCCAGGTCCTTCTCACTCTAACACCAAGCAGGAAGCATGAGCTGAGTTACTGGGATTCAGCTCCCACCCTGAACTCCCTCTCCCAGCACCATGAGTCCTGGTGGCCCGAGCAGGCACCATGTGATCCTGACAACAACAGGCTGACTCAACGGGCTTCAGGACTCACCCTAAACTACTAATATGAGCACCAAGAGAAACTCTACACTGCTTGTATGCATGAAAAATGTACGAACCCATAGCATCAAACTACATGAAAAGCAGCAGTCCGGGAGTCCAAGAGACAACATACTAAACACAGCAGACCCAAGAGAATCCTCCAATTCTTTCCGAGAACTAATAACTAAACTTAGTACACACCATAGACTATCATGGTGAACACAGGTGGAGATCTCATGCCACTCGTGCCCAGCATCATAAGTGCACAACCCAACAAGATTGAGTGGTGGGATGAGGCAAAGACATGGAACTAGGATCTAGATCTGACTCTCTAGCTGGGAGGGGATAGACTCCAAAGACACTAATGACCGGTGAGGGGAAATCAGGCACATTGGCAGGAAGCTCCAAGGCCTGAGGGGGGAACAGCCTCCCTTCAGGTTGCATGAGAACCCTGAGGACCAAGACTGGGTCTCGCATAGAGCAATGTTGGGACAGGGTCCAGGAGTCCACTGGAGTGACCTCATGGACTTGGATCAGATGGGGAGCACCCCCCCAGGGCATGTCTAGCACTCTACCCTGACACCTGGGGCATGCCAGGCACTCCACCACACCACCAGGGCGTGCCAGGCACTCTGCCCTGCCCCTGGAGCTCCATTCGGCCCCCGGATCATGCCAGGAGCTCCAGCCCACCACCAGGGCATGCCAGGTGCTTTGCCAGGACCCTGCGGTGTGCCAGGGGCTCCGCCCACCCACCAGGGCATGCCAGGCGCTTTGCCTGGCCCCCAGGAAGGCCCTGAAGACTTGCCTGAGCCTATAGATTCAGATGCGCTGACAGAGTCTGGCGGTTCACTGTGTAACCCCGCCTACCCGACCAGACACCCGACAGCTGTGAGGGCTTGCCAAAGGGTTCTTCTCCACTTCCTGCCAGAACAATTTGTGTACACCCACGTATTATACACATATTTAGAAGCAGCCAAGTCTCTGCCCAAAGTAAGCACATGAAGGAGTAAATAAACCAAAGTGCAGTTATTACCAGTGGGAAGACCACTGACAGGGTGGTAGAACAGTGGAGGTGAAGTGGAGAAAATTGATTAATTGAATGAGCCATCATCTATGTAACTGAGTAATAAAGATGAAGATAACATTATATATTATAATATCCAGCGGTAGCTCCCTACTATTTTCTCTGTAATTTGGTATTTCCTGTTTTGGTTCTGTGTTAACAAATGCAAAGACAACGCTACGTAGTACAGCATCCCGTGAGAGTTGTCTCCACCCTCTGTAATTCGGTTGTCTGTATCCTCTTGTCTCCTCCTCTGTAATTTGTATTTCCTTTATTGATTTTGTTATAACAAATACAAAGATAACATCATATTATACAGCATCCAGTGCCAATTCCCTACCACCTTCTCTATAACATGGTATTTTCTGTATTGTTTCTGTGTTATTCTGGGTTCTTTTGTCTTAAAAATAAATGAGTAAGTAAATAAATAAATAAACAAAAAAAGAAAAAAAAAGAAACAAAGCAAGCAATTAAGCAGAGGGAAAAAGAGGAACCAACAGCAGGAAAATAACATGACAAAGTAAGCCAGTACATACCAGTTATAACCATAAAGGTAAATGGTCTCAGTGCACCAACTGAAAGAAACAAACTAGAAGAATGGATCAAGAAACAAAATCCAACTATATGCTGTATGCAAGAAGCACATTTAACTGAAAAGAAAATTCATAGACCAAAAATCAAAGGATAGAAAACGATACTCCATGCAACAGAAACCCAGAAAAAAGCAGGTGTAGCTACTCTGTTATCAGACTATGGGAACTTCAAACCAAGAACAGTTTAAAGAGGTAAAGAAGGTCACTACATACTTGTGAGAGGAAAACTTCAAGAGGAACAAGTAACAATCATAAACATTTATGCACCAAACACAGGAGCACCCAACTATATAAGACAAATTTTAGGAGACATGAAAAATGAAATAAGCAGCAACACAATTATAACAGGACACTTTAATACCCCATTGTCACAAAATGATAGATCAACTAGGCAAAAAATCAGCAAAGAAGTAACAGAACTAAACTAAACTGGTGAACAAATGAACATAGTACACCTTTACAAAGTGTTCCATCCAACAGCATCAGAATACACATTTTCCTCAGCTGCATATGGGGTATTCTCTAAAGTAGACCATATACAAGAACATAGAACATGCTTAAGGAAATGCAAAGGAGTTGAAATTATCTCATGCCTACTATTGGACCATAATGCAATGAAATTGGAAATTAATGACAAAAGAGATCACAAGAACTCTATAAACACATTGAAATTAAACAGCACTCTCCCGAACAATCAATAGGTCACAGACAAAGCAAAGAAGAAATTAAACACTATGTACAATGAAATGAAAATGTAGATACAACTTATAGGAACTTGTGGGATGCAATGAAAGAAGTCCTTAGAGGGAAACTTACGGCGGTAAATTCCTACCTCAGTAAAACTGAATGAGCACAAATAAACACACGCTGCACCTCACGCTTCTAGAAAAGAAGAGCAGGTAAAACCCAAAGCCCAAACAGGGCAGGAAATTATAAAGCTCAGGGCAGAAATTACTGCGATGGAGACTAAAAAAAATACAAAGAATTAACAAACTAAAAGTTGTTTATTTGAAAAAATAAATAAAATTGTTAAATCCCTAGCCATCCTTACTTAAAAAAGGAAAGAAAAAACTGAAATACATGCAATAAGGAATGAAAAGGGGTGAAATCACTACAGATCCTATCAAAATTTAGAAGATCGTCAATATCTACTTTGAAAATCTTTGCTCTAATGGGATGGAAAACACAGAGGAAATAGACCAATTTCTAGATACATGTGAATTACCAAAGCTGAAAAAAATATATAAAATTCCTGAATAACTCTATATCAGCAAGTGAAATTGAAAATGTAATAAAAAACTTGCCAATGTAGAAAAACCCAGGTCTGATGGATTCACAGCTGAATTCTACAGAGAATTTAGAGAAGATTTAACACCAATTCTTCTCAAATTCTTTAATGAAATTGAAAGGGAAGGAATTCTCCCCAACTCATTCCTAGAGGCAAGTATTATCCTGATACCCAAACCAGATTAAGACACAACCAAAGAAACGGAACTACAGGTCAATCATCCTAATGAATACAGATGCTAAAATTCTCAATAAATTACTAGCAAACGGAATGCAACAAATCATCAAGAGGATTATAGACCATGACCACGTGAGATTCATTCCTGGAATGCAGGGATGCTTCAATATATACAAATCAATTAATGTAATACACCATATCAATAGATCCAAAGAAAAATATCACAAGATCATCTCAATGTAGAAAAAGCTTTTGATAAGGTCCAACACTCATTCATGATTAAAAGAACTCTACAGAAAATAGAAATAAATGCTCTTCACCTTGATCTAGTAAAAGCCATCTATGACAAACCAACAGCTAATATAATACTAGATCATGAACAATTGAAAGCTTCCACTTCAAACTCAGGAACAAGACAAGGAGGTCCACTGTCACCACTCTTATTCAATATGGTTTTGGAAATATTAGGCAGAGCAATTAGACAAAGGAGAGCAATAAGAAGAATAAAGATAGGAAAGGAAGAAGTGAAATTATCATTATTCGTTGATGACATGATACTCTCCACAGAAGACTCCAAACACTCCACCAAAAGGCTTATGGATTTAATAATCAAATTCAGTAGCATAGCTGGCTACTGAAAAACACTCAAAAATCAATAATATTCCTGTACACAAACAACAAACAGACTGAGAGAGAAATTAGTGAAACCACATCTTTTATAATAACATGTAAAAAAAATGAAATATTTAGGAATCAATCTAACAAAAGAAGTAAAAGATCTACACAGTAAAAATTTTAGTTTTCTAAAAAAAGAGATCAAAGAGGATTTCAGAAAATGAAAAATATTCCTTGCTCATGGATAGGAAGAACCAACATTGTGAAAATGGCCATAGTCCCAAAATTGTTGTACATATTCAATGCAATCCCAATTGAAATACCATTAGTATAACTCACAGATCTAGAGAAAAACATTCCTAAAATTCATCTGGATCCAGATGAAGCCTACAATAGCAAAAGTAATCCAGATTTTATATTTTGACAATTTTTACACCCATATAACTACCACCAAAATCATACTATACAATATTTCAATAGCTAGAAAATTCTATCTTTCCATTTGCAATGTAAATCTCCCCCCCACACACACACACATGGAATAATATCTCTGTGTAAATAATTCCTAAATGTGTACTTTGTCACATACAGGAAATGTAATTATTTTCTCCCAGATTGTGGTTTATTTATTGATTCATTTCTTTCAAACTGTATTTCAAAAAATGCCTAATTTTTGTAACATCCAATCTTTTGGACTTTGATTTTTCTTTTCTGTTTCATGTCCTTATGTCCTATTTTTAAAATCTTTATGTACAACCGGGTCATGAAGTTTGCTTCCTGTGTTTATCCCTAGAAATCTCACTTTCATGTTTATATTCACATCTAAGATCTTCTGAAACACTTGCATGTTATGTGAGACAAAATTTAAAGTCCAGTTTTTAGACAATAAATACCAGGTTGTGCAAGAAACATTGAAAAGACTTTCTTCTACCCCTTAAATTATCCTGTTACCTTTGCCAAAAACTGATAACATGTGTGTAAGTAAAGTTCTGGACTCCATTTAGCTCCATTATTTGTTGAAACAATAGCCGTAATAAAGTAATGTCTTGACTATCTAAGTTACAATAGGTCTTATAATCAGCTGCTGTAAGTGTGCCAAATTTGTTGTTCTTTTTAAAATTTGTCTTAACTATTCTAGATACTGTGCATTTCTATATGCACTTCAGATTACTCAATAAATTGCTATAAGTAGATTTTGATTAGGTCCACATGGAATTTCTATATATAAATCTTGTAAATTGTGTATCATTCATTAAATTTATTTCCTAGCATTTGATGTATTTTAATACAAATGAGAAAACTTTTCAATTTCATTTCTAATTTTATTTGCTAGTTTATATTCCATGTATACTGTATATCTTGTGATCACACTAAATACACTTACTACTTTTAGTATATTTGTATACATTTTTCAATATTTTCTGTGTAAATGATCATGTCATCTATAAATAAAGGCACATATAAGTTTTGTCCAATGTTAAGTCATTTCTTTTCTCTTTATTGAATTGCATTTGGTTTTCTGAGACAGCACATTAATAAAAGTAGCATTCACTAAATGGAAGTTTTAGCTTTCTACCTAAAATCAGAACAGTTATAGTGACTAATGCTCAAACTTTCTCAGTAATTGATAATGTTACTAACAGTTTATTTTAGTGCCTGTTTTCTTATATACCTGCAAAAGCTAGATGTTACTTTTTAAAACTTTTATTAATCTGGTGAATTATAAACAGACCTATAAGGATTTAAAATGTGCATAAATATGGGATAAAACATGAACTTTAAAAACATAATTTTAGTAATATAACATGAACATTTAAAAATTAACGGCTCTTATAACTACTATACCAATGTAATGAAAATAATAAATGGAAAGCAATGGCCAGTTTTTTAATTGCTGAAAAATAGATTGATGAGCACCTGTGTAAAGAAATTTCATATATAAATAAATATAAAATAATATTAACTGGACTTGATGCAATCACACTGTGAATTTTAATGTTTTTATTTGTGTGTTTGAGGAACTAACTAGATGAAGTTATTTTAAAATTTAAAGCACAGAGTAAAGTTCTGAGAACAACAGTAGTCAGGGAAAGGAGCTTGACTCCCACCTATCAGAAGCTGCTTTGAAACCACAACCGCAGCTGCTAAGGATACTAGTCAGAACAAAAACTGCAGCCCACACTTAGGTGGGGTAACCAAAGTCGCCATTTCACTTTACTGGGATTTATTTTTATTTGTTTTCTTGAGACAGGGTCTCAGTATGTAGCCCAGGCTTGTCTTGACCTCACTATGAAGACCATGCTGGCCTTGAAATCACAGAAATTCTCCTGCCTAGGTCTCCCAAGTGCTGGGATTACAGGAATCCACCACCATGCCCAGCTGGGATTTTATAATAATAAATAATGTGGCACATTATAGTTATTTATGTGAAAAAAAGAAAACTAGTTTACTTTTTCTTAGGTAAAAACACATTTCATACAGTTGGTAAGATGCATATTAAAAGCAAAAAGTTTATAGGAGAACAAACTTTGGATGGGAGAACTTAAGCTGGAAGTTTCAGAAGTCATAAAGAAATAAATATATTATCAATTACAATATAGTTTAATAAATATTTAATGCTGAAGAGTAAATCATTTAAATTGCATTTTAAATTCTAATGTATAACAGCAGACAATATGAAAAGTAAAATTGGGAAGAACACTGAGAACACAGGGATTAGAATGAGCTTTATAGGAAAAATAAAAATGCTATATAGACACAAGGACAGAAAACATTTAACAGAGAAATAGGTGAAAGGTTTAAGTAGGTGAATCGCTGACACAGAGGTGCAATGGATGTTCACATAGAGAGATGACAGATAGAGTTTTTATTTAAGGAAAATCATTTTTCATAGTTGTCCCTTACTCATAACTGTTTCCATCATGATAGAAGTAATTGTCCCCATTTATTGTACATAATTAAAGTTCCCATCATATCAACCCTTACAGGCTTCCAGTAAGAGTACTCAGTAAATATCTGATTAATTCAACTCAATTTCAAGAAACTAATTTGCATTCTTTGTATGCTATGCATACTTCTGACGATAAGAAATTCATTCCATGGTTATAAGGAATAGAATATATCATTTTATTAGTGGTGTCTTAGAGATAGGAAGTCTTTAATACTTTTCTCAAGCAATATATTTGCGATTTACCAATTCTTGGCAAATGTGTTATTAATAGAATAGTCACACTTGGAAGATCAGGAAAGTCAGTGAAGAGTCTTGAAGGAGAAGAGAGAGTACAGAATTAAAACTGTGGATATTATTGGCATATGGATTTGCACTTCTTCACTGAACTCAAAGGACACTCCATTCTCTTGGAGAGTTATTTGTAACTCTGGATGGCCAGATAATTGCCTGTTAAATAGTGAATGAAAATTGTCAGGCGGTGACTGAAAATGCAAGGCATTTACATTCCTCAGGAGAATTTACAAAGTGCTTCTACAACTCAAAGTAGTTTAAAGGAAAGTGGATTGAAGGGTCACTGAAGAGAGATTCAACTGATAAAGGTTGATTGGAATTTCTTGTCAGATTAGCCACTTAATGATGTATTTAAATTATCCTGAAGGCTCTTTCATTATATCTTAATGTTCAGAATGTGACTTTTTTTTTTTTGGTTGAAAGTCCTAGATGAATTTTTCAATATAAAAACGAATAATTCAAGTATAAGAAGGAGAGTACAGCTCAGAGACAGATGCAAAGAGGATGATGTGTTGACCTCAAGTTGAAGAAGTCCACGAAGGTGAGCCCTTTCCCAAAGTCGCTTTGGAGCTCACTTGGATACAAGCTTTACAGTCAAAGTGAGCACGTGCTTTGGGAAGACAGGATATCTGTACCCTCTGCACATCCAACAGGAAATCTAATGCTACAAACTACTTAATATATGCACCAAGATAAATGTGCAGATATTTTTATTGTATAATGTTCATAATAGCAAATACTGAAGACAAAATAAATTTGTAGCAAGTAGAGAAAAGTTAAGTTGATTATTTTCATTCCAAGCAACTAATTGCATACAACAGATGGAAAAGATAAGGTAGGAAATTACGCATATCTGTGAAAATGCATACCTAAGAATATTAAGTGAAAAATCAAACCATAGAATAATGTATATATAGTACATATGTTCTTTAAAGTATCTTTACATAGGTATTCAAAAGTTGGAGGAGCAGGTTCTAATTCAAAATTGCTAAAATAGTTAATATTTGCAGAGGGCACAGAATTTGAAGTAAAGGGGATAAGAAGGGATTTGTCATTCTATGTTGTAATTTAGAGGGATTTTAGAAGGAACACATTATCTTGTAACAAAAGTTCTAAAAATAATTTATCGGTGTTTGTTGTTACTAAGGCACTTGAGGCTCAGAGTTGTAACTCACAAAATTTGTGGAATGCATGCTCCGGAAGTGTAATCCTGAGATTGCCCTAAAAAATATAGTTTAAAATTTGACTCATTTTTTGTTCAACACTCCATAAATCCTGGAACATATAAAGTATTGTATTTCTCATTCCTTAGTTATTCCTTACTTCATCCTAGAGAACATGTTACCAATTTATTTAAAGTCATATTTTAGAGCAACTTTTAAATAGCCTCTATTATTTTTCTTGCTTATTAACTATTTATGTGTTTGCCACCCTCGTTATAATTTTAAAAATCTCATCCCGGTAGCTTCTGTCCTACACAGCTTCGAAGCACGGCTGCTGGCAGCTTGAAGGAATTGTGCTTGTGATACCAGATTTTCCAAGATGCTGCTTTCTTGCCTCCCCACGGTCTGTTTTCACTTGGTGACGTTCTTTTTCCCTTTACGCAGAGAAGACGAGGTAGAACGCATCCATACCGGGAAACAGACAGTGCTGTTTGTGAGTCAGCAGCAGCAGTACCTGAGAACAGGTTAGCACCAGAGACTGGGGGCTGGGCCAAGTGCTCCCGGTTATCACGTTTGTCAGGTGACTCTGATGTAGATCCGACCTTGTGAAACCAGACATACACCAGGGCTAGTTTCCTTCTGCAGAGAAACTGGCCCTTCTCGACTTAGCTTCTTTTTGCTTTTCCTGCTCTCTTTTATCAATTCACTGTTTCAAAACCTGAAACTACGGATAAAACTATGCTCCCCAAATTGACTGTTCTGTCCTTTTGGCCCCTAACAACCTGCACTGTGGAAACTCTAAAGGTGTTTTCTTGAATAGCATATATCCAGAATGAGGAGCAATAACAAAAGATTTTCCAAAGACATTTATTCAGAAGCCTGCTTAATACTCATGTATAAACATTGCATAATTAGTAATACATATTTTCACATGCATAGTTAACAATACAGATTTCACTTTCTATATTGAGAGGAAAATTCAAGAAAAAAATACAATAAAAGAGAAAGCATCCTACTGTACTTGGAGAGGTTATACAAATATTTACTCTAGATGTTAAAAAAATAAGATTTTCATATAGCCTTTTGTTTTTGGAACACCAGTCCCTATACATGCCAGAACTAATAATGTTCCAATGAAGACATTTTAAATCTGAAAAATTTAAAAATTATCAAATGAATTTCCCTCTAAACCCGGTGATGTTCAATACAATCAAGTTAAATCAGAACAGCAAAAGGCATGATTAAATACAATTTTTATAAATACTTCTTTAGAGGTAAATTTTCACTGTGGCTGTTTAGAGGTTATAAGTGTAACAAAAATTTAAGGAATGGGTGATAAGAATCACTATATTTAATTTCAAGTAACACATAGCTGGCAAACACCCCTGGAAATAACACTTGGGAGAAAAGAATGTTTCTTCTTTAAGAGCACAGTGGAAAGTTATCACCTAGTGAGTGGGGAAAATTAATCACTGGTTTTTCATCATTATTGTACTTCCTCTCCATGTGGAAAGAATTTAAGTAAGTTTCTACTTTCTTCAGCTTACTGCTTAGTAAGGAAAATAGAGATTTTTGAAGAAACCACAAACCTTTAAGAATAATTTCAGCTGTAAATTTTAATAGGATAGAGATAAAAATAATCCCTCACCTGAGTTCCTGGACTTTAGTGTAAGACACCAACACTGGACATTAAAATTCTGATCCACAATCTGCTTGCCCATGTGAGTTCCCAGAGACACCAGCAGACCTGGGGCCGGGCTCAGTCAGGAACTTGAACTTTTAGCAAATATACTGAGACAGTTTTGACAAAATAATATAAAGTCCACAAGGAAACTGGCCCTTATTGGATGTCTCCATTGATTCCAAAACTAAGAAGCTGTAAGATAAATTAATAGGTGGTAGGTCTGAAATGGTACACCAAGATTTATAAAAAAATATTTTCATTAGAACAGTAGTTCTGGTATATACTGGGGTGGGTGTTCCAAAAACAAAAGGTTATGTGAATAAAAATACTAAGAAAATTCTGTATTGCAAATCCTGCCTTGGGAGATTGCTTTTAGGAAGTCTATGAACACGTGAAAGTCCTCTAAACAATACTTCCAATAAAAAGTTCTATATTTTGCTTAATATTGAAATAGCTATTTATAAGAGAAATAACATTTTACTTCTAGTACCTCAGGACAGCACACTTATTTTGAATGGATTACATTAAACCATAAAATTTAATTGTATTTCCTGTTGCAAATAGAAAAAAAAATATAGCATTGAGAAATAGGCGGGGAGGAAAAACAGTTCTGGGCTCAGATCCAAATTAGGCAGTTGCTCTATCTTACTTGCCAAAAAAGGAGCTGGATAAATTCTCTGAACCATTACTTTGGAGCATCACAGAATATAAAAGAGGGCCCTCAGATAAGAGTGCAAAGTAGATGCTTCAAAATGTCTCATCAGTGTTCTCCTTTTCTTGGAGGCAAATGTATACGCCTCTAAGACTGCCAGCCCCTTGGGAATGTATTCTCTCATTCTGGACTTGCTTCTCCTTAATCCATGGTTTCAAATGTTCCTCTATGAATTGTTCACTGGAGTTCCGTCAGTCTCATATGTGACCCTCTTGAATAGAAATCAAAACAGAGCTTTTCCATTAGTTGACCCTAATCAGGTTTATAGATTCCCTTAGCCTTTATTTCCTTGGAGAAATTCTGAACACAGATTTCTAACCAGTGGCATCTTTGCTTCATCTGTTCAATAATTGATGTTCATCTCTTAAACTTGAACAGAATAGGTAGCACTTCACTTCCTGCTGGGTGGACAGGTGGCAGAACTTAAGGCACAGAACATGCTCTGACAGCCAGATCAAACACAGAACATCCAGTTAAATTTGAATTTTAAGGAAACAAATATTTTTTAGGTATGTTCTAAGTACTTCAGGCATAATTATATAAAAACATTCTTTGTTCTTTGTCCAGTGTGTCTCCTCTGATACCAAACAACCGTCTAGTTCTCCAGACACCAATTATTCATTACAGAACTCAGTTCTGACTCACAGTTAGCTGAGGGCCCAAAACATAAACACTGAGGACTAGAAGGTGCTACTTCAGACTTTCGGATACCACTGCAAATCCTGGGTTTCTGGCTGACTGGCTAAAAATTGCAGGTTCCCATGAACCCCTCTTCAGGTTTGATAATTTGACTGAAAGGTTCACAGAGCTCAACAGAACAGTTTCCTTACTATTACCAGTTCATGATAAAAGATACAACTCTGTGTCTGTTAGTCACTTAGTAACAATTTTGATTATCAAGTAGACCATCATGGTATCACAGTACTTCTGTTCCAATAACCCTTATTTTTCTTAATTATGTTTTCACAATGCGAGACAAATGACACTGACAAGCAAAAGAAAAATCATAAAGTACTTCCTTCTGGTGTAAAGGTAAAAGTTCTTAACTTAAGCAAAGAAAAAGATCATAAGCTAAGTTTAGTCAGAATGGTGGTAAGAATAAATCTTTTTCTGGTGAAATTGTGAAAAAGGAAATAATTGGTGCTAGTTTTGCTGCTGCCCCTCAAATTGGAAAAGTTGTGGCCACAGTGTGGTGAGACCTTAGTTCTTCACCTCACTTTATGTTAAGAAGATATTTTGAGAGGGAGAGGAAGAGGGAGAGAGAGAGATCATATTTTAACTTTTATTACAATATCTTGTTATATTGTTCCATTTTATTAGAGTTATTAATATTTTTAGTGTGCTTAACTTATAAATTAAACTTTATCATAGGTTTGCATGCATAGGAAAATACATAGTATACCCAGAACTCAGGATTATCCATTGTCTCAGACATCCACTGTTGGTACTGGAATATATGCATATGATTTACATATATGAACACATAAGGAAAGACAGACTGACTATAAGAAATTGGCTCAAGTGATTTTGGGTTCTGGGAAGCCCAAAATTTACATGGCAATCCCAACAGACTGGAATTCAGATAACGGTTGATGTTCCAGGCTTCAGTTTAAATAACCCAAGCAGTTGAAAATTCAGGCAGAATTTCTATATGCAGTCATCAATCATGTATAAATTGCTTCTTCAGGAAACGTCAGCATTTTTCTCATGAGGCTGTATTAGTCAGGGTTTACTAAAGAAGCAGATATAACACAAAATATACAAATGTATAAGAAATTATAAGATTGGCTTACAACGGTGAGCCACAGAGTTGGATGAATAAGCGTGCAGAGCATGTCTGCACGCTGGAGGTTGAAGGGTTCTGTTTAAGGTCTGGAGCCCATTGCAGTGTTCCATGCAAGTCCATATGAGGAGACCGAAGGGTCTATGCCAGGAGGCTGGGAGTCCCAGGCAGAAGCTGAACAGTCTGTACCAGAAGCCGAGACTACTTCCAAGCTGAAGGCAAAGGCTAGAGCTCCTCCAAAGAACTGGCAGTCATTCCTGCCTTGTTTCCCTTTTATTGTATACAGGCTACACACCCTGGGGTGGGGTGGGCGTCTTTTACACCCAGAACATCTCTGTGCACTCCTCTTGCACAGGCTGAGGATGTTAACAAAGTAAGGAACCTGGTCTCCTGCTGAATCACTTAGTTAAACTCCTAAACTTCTCAAGTTGACACAATGAACAATATCCTAGAGCCTTCGGGCATGTCCTGTACACCTCACAATGTTGAACTGCTGAGTTAATTAAGTTTTTAGACTTCTCAAGCTGACACAGTGTATCAACCATTACAAGATTTTCAACTGATTGGATGAGGACCACTCACATTATGAAAAGCAACTTGCTTTACTCAGTCTACTGATTTAAATGTTGGTCATATCTAAAAAATACCTTCACAGCAACTGTTTGCACTGTCTGTCCAAACAATGGCAAACTGACACGTATGTAATCTGTGGTATGGATGAAGGCAACCTGCTCTTTTGATCACATTCGCTTCTTCGAGGCTCTGGGGTAATGTTACACTAATCAAAGACCTATTTCAAACAATGAAAAAAACAGGACTTTGGCTTACATTTCCAAGAGGAATGTGGTCTTCTGATTGACCCTCACGTTGAGCATGTAGTTATTTGAATCACAATTTATTTGTGGCAAAATTATGTAACCCTTAGATGACGACCCCCCCCCCTCAGCTGCCTCCAGTCCTGAGCTTTATTTTCCCACTTGTCCCTTGAAATTATCAAACTTCACACTTTAGAAGAAAATTTAGGGGAAACAGAACTGATCAAATGCATCTGTCATGTTACTTAAATTATTTTTTAGTTTTCAAAAGAGGAATAATTTAATCTAGCCTATTATTAATGAAGCTAACTTAAAGTTTTCACATGTCCCAATATAATAGAGAATATTCAAACAAAATGACTTGCTTATCAAAATATAATAAAATTATTACAAATTGTTACAGGTGATTAACATTTTAAAACAAGAATCTCCTTACATTTTGTTCTGTAGAATGACAGTAACTGTGGTGGAAAGATAAAGTTAACGGGATAGTTTGTGGTCAGGTAAATGTGTAAAATGCAGTGATAAATATTTTTGTTCTGTTCACTGAACTTTGTATAGTATCCCTGCCTATACGAAGAAGGGTCCTGGCAGTGGTATAATCCAAGCACTCTGGAAACCTGTAATTCAAGCAGTCTACCAAGTTAAGGCAGGAAGCTTGCAAGTTCAAGGCCAGCCTGGGCAACTTAGTAAGAGCTTGTTTCAAAATTTAAAAATAAAAAAAAGAAAGGGATGGAACTATAGCTCAGTGTGAAGGCCTTGAATTCAGTCCTCAAAACACTCTCCCACCACCAAATGTACACACACATTTTCATCAAGAAATACAATGAATATTGAATTTTCTAAAAAATGGAGTAAAAGGCCATTGTCACCAATCCCTGTCAAAATAACTTTCCTTTGCTTTGAACGTACATATCCCATCCTGCTTGCCACTTTCTGAGGCAGTTCAGGTCCTCTTTTCCTGTCTGTAATTGTGCTGTCATGGGTGCCTCAATGTTCTGACTCTACTTAAAGGTTTTTTTGGCAATTTCTGTCCAGTGAAAACATCATAGTGTGTCTTCATTCACTGTATTCACTGACTCTGGCAGCATGTGACTTCTGGGTCTTCCTCAAAGTCAAAATGGCCACAACAGGTAAACGTAGCAAAGTTGCTTGTTTTCTCTTTTGGGTTCTGTTCTTTCCAGAAGGATGGCCAGACCACTTGCCCAAGTCCTCAAATTAGAGGGCAAGAACTGACCACGGCATAGGCTGCTCCACAGGTACATGGAAGGTGTAGCAGCAAGTTCATCCCAATGTGGCCACAGGCTTGTCTGCCCTCTCAGAAAGGCATCATGAACGCTGGTGTTAAAGTCTATGAGTGTGCTGCACGGGGAGCCATGACTGCAGGCCAGGGGCTGCCCACTACACTAGGAGCCCACACCCAGCCTCAGGCAGCCCTACAGGAGACCTCCACTTTCAGGACACCAAACCTTTCTCTTGGGCTGGTGTGCAGGAACAGAATTTCTTCTATTGAGATTTCTTTTCTTTCTGTTTTGGGGACTATTGAATTATAAATAATTCAGTCTTATTTGATTATTAGAGAAGATATTTTTTCTTAATTTATAATTTTTGTATTGGTCACAGTTGGTTTTCTGCTCACCGCTAGGATTTCACTGTATATAAGTTTTACCATGAAGACAAACCAGAGGGTTTTTATTATTATGAGGGTTGAGAAATCATATCTTTACTTCTCCTTCTTATTCACTGTGGTTCTAAAATCCATTTTAATCAATTTCTAAAACCCACTTAATCTAGTACTAGTTGACTAGTGTAATTTCTTCTTTCTTTCTTAAGCTTTTCCTTTACTCTTCTACCTCTTTAAGGGGAAAAACGTGTGTCATGTCTGTTTGTGTTCCTATATCATTAAGTCATTTATGTTACTCGGAAAATGTTAAATTAATTGAAACAAGTGTATAAAATAATTTGGATGAAAATGTATCTTTCTTGGAATATTGAGATTTTTCTCCTGGAATTGGCAAGTTCCTGTTTCAGTCTTCAACTTTTCATGCTTAAGATCCAATGCATCTTCTACCCATGTCTGAACTGTGTGTAATCTTTTGACTCCACACTATGCTATAGTTTGATTGATGCTATATTTTATTGCCAATTTTGTTTCTGTTTTTATGATTTCTCAGCTATTCAATCAAACAGTCTGAAAATGCTACTTGGTTTCTGCTCCTGTGTGTTTTCTTCCTTCCTTTTTTTCCCTAAATGTCTTGCCTATTTTTTCCCAATCAGTAATAAATTTTAGGGAAAGTGGCTTCCGTGTCTCATCTCTAAAGGCAATGAGACAATATGAGATAATAGAGTTAGAGGCTCTTTTGCTTTTGAATTTATCTGATTAATCTTGCAGAATTATGAAAATGCTCACAATTTTAAGAGTCTTGAATTAACATAAAACACTGGGTAATAGAAAAAAAACTTTTATGTTCTACACTAAGCCTGTATTTTTCTACTCTGACATACTAAACATTGAGTTTTGTTTTTGTTCCTGGAAAGAACCACATTCAACTTGTAGCTCAGAAAACCAGTCTGGGTGCAGGCTCCATCTTTAGAAGAACTCACCAATAGAATCCAGGAAATATTTTAAGACCAATTAATTTCCTAAATAAAGTTGTGTGAAATTTGGACATGAAAGCTCCAACTTTCCCAAGGTATTTCTTAGTTGCAAATGATGTTTAGTATTACATACATGGCTGTATCAGTGTCATGAAAGTTTTCTTCTATTCCTATTTAGGTTGTTTATTTTAATAATGAATAATGTTGAATTATGTTAGTATTTTTCAGTTGTCATTGAGTTAATCATAAGCTTTTATCTTATTCTGTTAAAATTTTATATTTATTTATTCTTAGATAATAAATCACTATAACATTTATGAAATAACTCCCTTTTTGGTATATAATCCATCTTAAAGCTAGTCATAGTAAACAGTGCCTAAAATATCAGCTGCCCAAGAGGTAGAGGTGGGAGAATTGCAAGTTCCAAGTCAGGTTGAACAATTTAGTGAGATCTTGTCTCAAAAAAATCTGTATCACACCATACTCTACTTAATTTCCTAGTGATTTTAGAAGATTGGGGGATTGGTGTGTTTGTTTTTATAGGGATAGCAGTCTGTAGTCTTTTCATATCCTTTTGTTTGGATTTGGTATCGTGGTTCCATTGCCACATGGAAAGAACTGGGAAATATTCTCTCTTAAGGAAGTGTGTCCCTGTATGTTACAGTATAGTCTGAGGCAGCTATATCTCTTCCCAAGATGAGAGTCCAAGGATATAGATAAACCCAGGAGTATAGTTATTATCACAGGGAAGATAACTGATTGAGTGGTAGGGCAATGGAGATGAGGGAGGAGAAAAAACGAACTGATCAAAAGGGCCATCATCTGTGTAACCTGAGTAACAAAGATGAAGGTAACATTATGTAGGACAGCATCCAGAGCTAATTCCCTTCTATGTTCTCTATAATTCTGTATTTCCTCAGTCGTTTTTTTATTAGCAGAAATGAAGATAACTTTATATTATACAACATCCAGTGCAAATTCCCTACTATCTTATCTATAATTTGGTATTTCCTTTAATGTTTTTGTGTTAACTAATGTGAAGATAACTATGTAATACAACATCCAGTTCTAATTCCCTACTATATTCTGTATAACTTTGTATTTTCTGTATTGTTTACGGCTTTTCTG
>PVLD010004547.1:0-75163 GCA_004027595.1 Dinomys branickii | reverse complement strand
TAAATAAATTAAGGAAGTGTGTCAATTATAGGGATTAATTCTTCACTATATTTAACATAATTGACCAGTTTTTTTTTATTTTAAAGATAAAAGAATATAAACACGAATAACACAAAATCAATAAGAAAGTACACAAACTATGAGGAAGATAGTAGGGGACTGACAATGAATGCTGTTTTATATAATATCATCTTCGTATTTGTCACTCAGTTATCTCAAAAACAATGAAGGAAATACACAATCATACAGAAGATAGTAGGGGATTAACAATGGCTGTTGTATTACATAATGTTGTCTTAGAATTTCTTATTTATAAATCAGTATAATGCATAAACAATAAAATAAGCACAGAATTATAGAACAGATATTGAGGAATTAAAAATGGATGCTGCATTACAAAATGATGTCTTCACTATTGTTATTCAGTTATACAAATGATAGCACATTTGATTAATCATACAGTTTTCTCCACCCTCATCTCCATTGTTCTCCCACCCAATCAATCATCTTCCCTCTGACAGTAACTGTACTTTTTGGTTTATTTACTTCCTCGGGCTCTCACACTGGGAAGGCACATGGCTGCTTCAAATTGTGCTGTAACAAACATGGGTGCATTCAAATTACTATGGCACTAGGTGGAAAAGCAGCCATCCTCAAAGATGGTACATAGGCAGGGAACCAAATACATTATGGTCATATCCAATTGATAAGTCCTCGAGGCCCTTGGGGGTCCAGTCCAGTCCATGGGTTCACACCACATACCACTGGGCCCCACCTCAATGCAGCACTTCCATGGACACAGACCAGTTCACAGGGTCACCCCCGCAGACCTCTGGGTTCCACCCAAATGAGGCACTCCAGGGGGCCCGGTCGAGTTCGTGGGGTTGCCCCCATGCACTGCCTGGCTCTGCCCCAGCGACGCACTCCCAGGGACCCAATCCAGTCCATGGTGTCACCCCCAAGGACTGTTGGGCTCCACCCCAGCAAGGCGCTTCTGGGGACTCAGACTAGTCTATAGGGTTGCCCCCAGTAGACCACTGGGTTTTGCCCCAACAAGGCCCTCCCGGAGGCCTGGTTGAGTTCTTGGGGTCACCCACGAGCATTGCCAGGCTCCAAACCAGCAAGGCATTCTTGGGGACCCGAACCAGTCTGTGGGGTTGCCCCTGCAGGCCACCAGGTTCTGCCCCAACAAGGTGCTTCTGGGGACCCAGTAAAGTCCTTGAGGGTCACCCCCGAGGACTGCCAGGCTCCACCCCACCCCTATGAGGCACTTCTGTGGGCCCAGTCAAGACCACAGGTTTGCCCTGCAGATCTCTGGGCTCCAACCCAACGAGGCACTCCCGGGGGCCCGGTCTAATGGATCTCTGGTGCTGCTGCTCCCTGTCCCTTATGGGTGGGTATTGGGTGCACGTACAATGCTGGGCACAAGTGGCGTGAGATCTCCCCCACCCATGCTCACTGAGGTAGTCCAGGGTGTGTGCTAAATTTAGTTATTAGTTCTGGAAAGAACTGGATGAATTTTCTCAGGTTTTCTGTGTAGAGTATCTTCTTGTCTCTTGGACTCCTGGACTGCTGTTTTTGTGTAATTTGTTGCTATGGGTTCATACAACGTTCATATATGTAAGCAGTATGAATTCACTCTTGGTGCTCATATTAGTAGTTTAGGGTGAGTCCTGAAGCCCATGGATTCATCCTATTTCTGTCAGGAACACATGTTGAGAGCTCAGGTTACCAACATTCAAGGTGCTCACAGAGGGACTTCAGGGTGGGAGCTGAAGCCCAGTAACTCAGCTCGTGCTTCCTGCTTGATGTTGGAGTGAGAAGGGCGTGGGGCCGTGTGATCCACCTCCATCTGCAGCTCTCTCTTACTGTTGTGCTCCAGTTCCTGTTTGTTCTTTGGCTGCATCCCTGGGAATTGCTGTGGTCCTGGGCTTGCTGCCACTGCTGTCTACTGTTCTTTGCTGGTAGTTGCTCACACAGTGGAGAGGTAATGGCCACAGCCTCAGGGCAGGTGTAGAGCTGGGTGTGGTGGGCTGTGTACTGGTTGCTTTGACTCCGCCTTGCCTCAGGACACTGATTAGAAAGGTTGCTGCAGAGTGGGCATGCTGCTTTAATGGCAGTTGTAACTTTTCATCCTCACATTGGGTTCCACAACACCTCTCTTCTGCTGCTGCCTCCTCTCCTGTCTGTGCCTTCTCCACTCTGGCTTTGGCCCAGCTCTCGGAACTCCACTCTCCTCTGGCCGAGTTGGAAGGCTCCTGCAAGCACGGGCTTCTGAAGCTCAAGCTGCAAGTGCCGGAATGAGGAGCGGGCCGAGGGTGTGTATGGAGCGGAGGCTCCCTCCTTCTCCACCTTCTCTTCCTCTAACTGCACCGTGGCGGCCCTCCAAGATTCTCCTCCAGGAGAGGTCTCGTTTGCTCTTTCTGAAGGCTTCAGTTCTCATTTCCGATCCTTCCTGGGCCCAGGGGGCCCACTTCTCTCCTTCTTGTCTCTCTCTTGTTGCTACATTCCAGTGTCTGGGTGGTGATCCTCCAGGAGGATCTTTCTCTGCTGCTTACCCAGTTGCCATCTTCCAGAATTGACCAGATTAAAAAATTGATAGTTATAATATTTGGAAGACATGGGAATATAAGTTCGAGATAATTTACTTTTTTATCATTTTAGTACAGCCAATTTTGCAAATTTTCAGCTGTTAAATTCCACCTGATTTTAAATGATCATTTATTGCTTTCTTTCCATTAATTGTATTTTCAAACTTATTAAAAGATTAAAAAGATGATGCTAACTCTATTGTTATATTATTGGCTCTAAACTGATTTTTTTTCCTGGTTTGCAAGTTGACCTTTAAATGCTCTTAGCATTCTTCATTTGATATATTTTAAGAGAAATATTGACCTATAGCATCTCTTAATAATTCCAGTGGTCTGTATGGATTCTATTCATATTCTTATTTTAATATTCAGTCTTCTCAGATATGGTAGTAACATAAATAGAAACCCTGGGTGGGGAAAATGATGAGCTAGCTCTGAGTTTAGAAGAGGTAAATATAAGATAAAACTTCAATGAGAGCTTTTGTAAGTTCAATTTTAAGTACATTTCATGAATCATTCAGATTGAAAATGTGGCCCTGCTTCACTCTGTAGCTACCCATGATAGCTCTCTAGCGCTACCTGGAACTTTATTAAACATTTGTTATAAATTCTTGCTCTCATAGTTTTAATTCTAATTAGTTTACACTATTGTAGTGTTCTTTGTAGAATGAATGTCATTGTGGGGTTGTGGACTGATTTCACAAATAATAATGAAGGTTACTAAGAAAAGACTATTCAAGCTCCCATCCTAATTTAGAACATCAAATAAGTTTAATTTCCCCATCTCATTTGCAATTATTTTTGTAAATTGCATTATATCAAAAGAAAAAGAAGCTATGTTATTCATATTTCTCTTACCTAACTCTGGATTACATTTCACAATTATGATAATCAACAGGCTGTAGAAAATGTTATATTTATAGCAACATGGCAACCAACTTAATTAAGATATATCAGATGAACTGAAATCTCTCTGTTCTTTCTCTTGATCAGACAATTTTTGTCCTGGTCTAGAAACTCAGATGGAATTACATGGCTTGATTGCTTTTTAAACTGATTATTGAGCTCTCTGGATATTTACTGGTTCCTTGGGATCTATTATCCACGTTTATAAAGTGCTATATCTAATTGGTAAATCTATTCCACTTATACTTGTAAATTGCCCTTTGTTAGTCAAGTTGTGTTTAACAGCACTGGACTTTATTATGCCAAAGTAATTAATTAAATAAATAATTTTAGGTTCTCTTAAAGGTGTTTTATGGATTAAACATGACAGCTTGGATGGACTATAACTATTGTAAGGATTAGAGCTTCTATAATCATTTAACATATTATAGAATTAATCTAAATTATTCAGAAATGTGGATCGCATTGACAAATCAAAATTTCATTTACTTGAGCACAGTTTACATTATAAGAAAATTCAGGTTAGTATAAAACATTATTATTATTATGGTACTTCAATTTTGTGATATGTAAAATTGATTTCTATAAAGATTAAAGTGACAAATGTATATAAAGACACAAAGTTAATATTGTACAAGTACCCAGTATTTCATGAAGGTAATAACAATTTTAACTTCTTTTAGTATATTGAGTCCAAATCTGTCTCCCAGTACCAATCTGTCTCCCAGTACCTTCTACTCATTGGCTCTAATTCTGGTTCTGAAACTATATGGTATAAATTGTATCTGTTTTCTCTATTTTCAAATCTATCTTGTTTTTCTTCCAGCAGGGTATGATTGACTCTGTAACGTGCATCAACACTATCTTTATATCAGTGAGGCCCAGATTAAGATTTATAGGGTTCTTTTTAACATTTGGCTGATTCAGTGTAGTCCACAATTCTATTTCTAAAATAAATAAATAAATACATACACTCAGCATATGAGGAAAGTGTAATACATGCTCACTCAAATATCCACACTTGTACCTATCTGTTCCTTGTACCTGTAGCAGACAGAAATGGAGGCATTTCAGAACTGACATTTTCTCTCAAACCTAAGGAAGAACAACTAACCTGAGATGGATAGTAAAGATCTGCTGGGAGTAGCACAATGGTAGTGTTTGCTTACCCTGGGTTTGATCACTAACAGTGCAAGAGGGAAAAAGGAAAAAATAATCCTTTGTTATTTTCTAGACATTATAGGCAGAGCCAATGTTTCAAAATAAACAGTAATTACTATTGTTTCATTTTAGAAAGCAAGGTCATTTGCATTTCTGGAGTATTTCTACCAAGACCTTGAAACACTAGACACATTCATTAGGCAGGAGACCACAAAGAAAGAGGAAAACAACATGTTAGTCATAACAATCTGGACCGAGAGAGGTGGAACCCACTTGCTGTATCTATCTACAGGCTTTTTGGTTCAACTCAAAAGTTGATTCTGACAATGTTTAGAATCAAGCACACTTCACTCACGGATTTTGTGTACCATGAGACAAAAGCTGCTATTTTAAAATCATTCCAAAAGTGTAAAGGAAAAACAAAATTATTCAGCAAAAGCTATCAACATGATGATGTTCAATCTTCCTTGTCAAGTTTATTAGCTTGAGAGATGCCTATGAGATCAGTGAAGAACATCATTGGATGTGCCCGGGGGTCATCAGGGCAGAGAGGTGGGCACTTTACCTGGTCCCAGGCTCCTTCCTCTCTGGTTCCCAGTTGCCACAAGGTGAGCAGATTTCCTCTGCCATGCTTTCCACCATGATGTTTCCTCTTCAGAGCCAGCAGGAACACAGGCTGAAACCTCAGAAAAGTCAAAACAAACTTTTTCTGAAGTAAGTTGTGTATGTCAGTCACTTGCTCACACCAACAGAAAGGTGCCTGACACTGGTATCCTAAGGAGACTGTTGGTTTATTTCACACTACTTAGGAGTATACTTCCCACTTACGGTACTTGTGTGTACCTAGTGATTCATAGGATCTGAGTAAGTAATCTGTATCAGATTTTTTTAGATATTTCTCCAGCTTTTCTATTCAGTTTATTTTTTTCCCCAAATTTGGACTGAGTTCTCGGAGAGTAAGAATCAAGGCTTCTTGTCCGAGGACCTCCACAAGTACAGATATTTAATACTGACAATTAAGTGAATGACTTTAAAAAGACTGAATCATTCATTAGTATAACAGCTCTACTGCTTCAAAATCTACTTTGAAAAAAATCAGCTTTAAAACATTACTGTGAACATGTATCACGAAATTCTTTAAAACTCACAACAAAGCCATTGTGTTGCGGGAGGATGCACTAACATTCTTAGGATACTAAAAGAATGACAACACTGAGTAATTTCTATAGGACTTTGAACAACACAGGAATATTTTTGGCTTTGATGACATATTCTGTGCCTGGGTTCCTTTGCTTGCACCACCTGATGTGTCTTCAGGAGGCTCAAGTGAAAAATTGAAAGCAGATGGCCCTAGAGAAGAGCCTGCATGCACTTCTGTTGCATTGAAACTTCTGAACCATGCATAAACCTATTGATGTCATGCTGATTTCATCACCATGAAGTAATAGCTAATGAAAAAGAATCAAAATGTCCTAGCAATTACCCCAGATACACAGGTATACAGCAACAAAGATCTTTAAGTCAACATTACTCTTTCAGGTTCACAGTAAAAATTATTCTTGGTTGACTGGATGAAGATATCTAATAAGTACTGTTGCTGTGAGTGAGTTGCAGGTTAGTCATCACTCTTTTATTTAAAAAATGTATTCATGTCATGTTATGTACATACAAGGCACTGATGACAGAACAGTGAGTACAGGTGCAACCCATCCTTGTGTAATGTTTAAGAAATACTATTGTACAGCACGGTATAGCTTAGGTTTCACTATGTTTTGATTTTGAAATAGATGATCTTATATTATTTGCTGGAACTTATTTGCCTTACAATTAAAATTTTGGTTCTCAAATATGGTTCTGCTTATAAAGACCTATCATGGAGCTTTAAGAAAGTTTGCAAACTGAAATTTCAACCCCAGAACTGCAACGAATTCAAATATCATTATCTTTAAAACCATCTGAGCTAAATCCATATGAACCCAGGTTTCAAAAGCACTCAACTTCAATTAAATGTGGTTCAAGGATCAGATATATCCTCTTCCCAGAAAGCCTATTAGAACTCCAAACTTTGGGTTCCATCTCAGATCTGGGTCAGAATCTGCATTTTTAATAAGTTCCCTCAGTGATTATCTGTGCATCAATTCACAAGACACTGGTTTGAGCGTTTCTGATGAATTTCTCTCTTCTGAGGGACCTAAGCCCCCAACATATAGAATTAGCACATATATCTATCCTAACCAGTTTGATACACTTCAAGTATTTGTACTTTGTCCTTAAACATGCATTGCTCTTCTTTGTTTAATGCCTCAGAAGAGTTTGCTGGGCATATTAAAACGTTCATGTTATGGTATTTCTTTGGCTTAGAAGGCACAGAGTAGTACAATTCCATGACCATTCTTGGGTGAAATTAAATAGAAAATTGGAGTATTTCTTTACAAATCTCAAATGCAACCTGTAAGTCAAGAAATACTACATCTAGTAGTATGCTCCACAATATAGGCATAAAGTTGAGCTACTAATTTCACTTATGGTCAAACTCATTTTTATAATAACTATGCAACAAAAGTATCATCATGCCCATTTTTGCAAGAAGAAGCTGAGGTACATGAGGATTAGTTCAGTTGTGTAATGTCACACATCTAAAAAATGGCTAGCCGATCATTCAAATTGAAACTCCAAATATCAATTTTTTTCACTACTCCGATTCAATTGCTTTAATTCTGAAAGTTGAGCAAAGCATTACACATACCCTGTCTTTCATAATCCCTGACTAATGAACATTCAAGTTGTGAACTTTCACACATATGAATGGACCTTGCACAGATGTGAACAAATCATGGGAATAGCTTGTATGTCTTCAGGGCATTTTCATAGGTGTGGTGTTGTGTGCTTGCTATAGAGTGTGATAGTATTACAGTAATACAGTGCTCAATCTTAGCTAAGGATGTCCAGAAGCAAGAGGCTGTGCTGATGTGGAGGTTTGGTTTTTCTTATGCTTTACATTATATACTTGTTTCAAAAGTGTATAAGACTTTATCAGCTTACAAATGAATTTGGCTTACTAACATTCTCCTGGAACAGAATTTACTTGTAAATTGGGGATTTACTGCAAATGATAATTGATTGTAACTTTTCAAGTCTGTCTCTTAGCATTAAAATGCCAAAGTGTCCTGAAATGGGTCCTCAAGTTTCAATCAATGAAACTGTCCAATTAGAATTATCCAATGAAAACGTGTATTTATGAAGCAGTCACTTTTGCACATTAGTAAACTGTAGGCAAATATGATTGTATTTGGCATATTTTTGAACCAGAAGAAAAGCATCTGTATGTCACTTCTGGTTCTTTCCTTAGAGCTACCCAGTTAATTGCAGGTCTTCCTTGGCTGTAAGGCACTGAACTATGAGTGCCTGTATTTGTTTATAAATGTGTGACTTTAGAATTTTATCATTACTCTAAACCTAAAGTGAACATGAAGGAAGTAGCAAAATTAAAGTTTTAAAATTGTCCTTAAAAAGACGTTTAGTCACTGCAGTTTTCTGGTAGAAAATGACCTTGGCTGAATCTTCCCTGCACTCTTGCTTTTAGCTTAAGATGCATAATTCATACAGCAATCAATTAGCTGACTGCAGTCACTGCAACATGAGGGAATGCTTCATATAAATCATTGTCGGTGAAATTGTTGTGACAATAAAGTAGAGAATCTGTGCAAATCAATTCAGAGACAACACAAATTCATCAAAAGTAAATCAGTTTCCTACACCTCTTGGAAAGAAATCACACAGAAAGAAAATACTAGATATCACTTAATCACTATTGTTCAGGAATAGCTTGATCAAAATAATGGTTTTGGTTGTTCTTATGAATGTGAACAGATGCCTAATATAAAAGTTCATTTATTTGGCTTAGGGCACTCAGTGCTATTAAATGAACTTAAATACAATAATGAAAAAGTTATTCCTGACTGGGGAAACATCTATAATCTAATATACAAGTTCCCAAAGTAAATTTCTGATAGGTCAAATAGGCCCACAAGGTGCGTATAGTTTTCTTTAAAATGCAAGTTATCTCAGCATGTATTGGTTGATCTTCAAATGCTATTTCTTATTTCCAAATATGTTGTGTGTCTGAAGAGTAACAGAGTTTCTACTTGTCTATGCTTCTTAGGAGTAAAATTATTTAGAGAGCAATTATATTTTTATATAATTTATATAATTTGTGTATGTGCATGCTTAATGTGGCCATATATGATACATATAATTTATATATGTATACATTTATATATATAGGTTAAAATATATATAAAGTAGTATATATTTGGATACCCAAGAAACTATTCTTTTGGAAAAAAATGGAGACATAGATTGGGAGAAATTCACTTAGCTATGGATACATTCTTAGAGTGTTTTAAAGTTCTAATGTCATTGGGTTGTTTTATTTTGTGGTTACCTTGAATGTGAATCAGCTATTCGGAAACAATAACTTTCCTAAGGAAGTGGATAATTCAAATTCAACCTTTTCTTTTATTATTGTAAAGCTATTTATTGAAAAAGTATCTTTATTTATTATTCTGAAATGTGATCTTTATCATGTACTGAACTCCCAAATAGACCAAGTATTAATCTTTTTCTGGACTCATAGAAAGAAAACAAGTAAGGAAGCTTACTTTTGGTGTGTAGGTGATCTTTTTTCTTTGTTTAAAGATATATTGTCCAAAAATAACTGGAAAGTATATAAGGAGCAGTTGAGAGCATAATATATTTTTAACTCTTCAGACAAGAGTCACATATGTGCTACTTTTATTACATAGAAGAAGACATCAAATGCATGATATACTACAGGTAAATGGTCATAACCTGGCTGCATGCACATCAGAGTCACAAGGAGAATTTATAAAATCTAACTAAGTCTCAGTCCCACCTCCTGAAAATACTAATCAATTAGTCTAGTCTAACATGGAGAAGGCTGAGACATTCATAAGGAAGACCCCAGATGTTGAACAAAATAGTTTCCATCTCTTCTTGTACCATTGATAGCATGTTCACAATAACAATGACAGTATAAAATAAGCAAAAACATAAACAAAACAGAAGCAAAATAAAGTGAAAATGTGTAGAGGGGATCTTGTAAAACTATGGAAGACTGAGAGATTATAATAAAATTTAAAACTCATATTCTATGTTATAAACTTGCATCTTTGACCAAATAAGGTATAATTTTATAATCAATACAGAACATTTTTAATGATGGAAATTGATCAACTATAGAACTTTTGGAAATGGTCAGGACCAACCAAAAGTTCTTGGAAAAGAAAAATGCAGAAATAAGCTTCCAGATAACAAAATATGCCAGTTGGCCCTAATAATTTGGTGCAAAAGAGCAGCCAAAGGGATGGCCGTGCAGTGAATTCACAGTCACCCAGCCCAGCTCATCTGTGTAAGGCTCCCCATTGCTTTCCTTCCTGCTCTTAAATATAAGTAGAGAATCAAGGTAACAAAGCAGTGGGACAAAAATTCTCTGATGTGAGAAATAAAAGTAAATGAACAACTAAACAACTTAGAAGCAATACACAATGCAAAGAGAAGAAAATTTAAATAAAGTATTAATAATTCCTATAGAAAGATATGACAGAAAGCAAAGCAAAAATGGACAAGTGGGACTGTATCAAGTTAAAGCTGTGTGTGTATGCAGCAAAGACAACAGTGAAAAGCCCATGTACATATGTATATACAGGATAGCTAACATGGCTGTACTACTGACTTCTATTGCTTTACTGAAAGGATCAGTTAATGATTAACTATTTGATCAATTTTGTATGTCTCTATTTGTTTGCCTGAGAAACCACTTTCATTATTTTCCAATTTTTTATAAAAAATATAAATTTATCTATGGGGAATAAATATATTGGAAGAGAGGACTTAAATAGCCAAACAAGGCAATTTGGGTTTTTGTTTACTGTATATGGAATAACACTCATGTTTACAATATGATCATAGACATGATAATAAAATAATGTTTTAAAGACATTTGATGACCTGAAAAAGGTGTTTTAAAAGCCAAATACTTATCCTTGAATTGTTTATATTGACCATGTCCTCAATGCACTGGTCCATTTTCCTTCCATAGCAAACCTCAAAGCAAATCCATTTCTCCAATGAACAGTTGGTCTCCATTTGTAAGAAATCAATTCTGAATGCCACAAATAAAGTAATTGAATTCAATATTAGTGTTATTTTTTGAACTATGCATCTTCCACCTTAAGAAAACTGAAAATAACATTGTATCATCAATTTCTCCACTTTCTTGAGCACCTTGTCTGTTCAAAGTATCAAATACCAAAATACTGAACACGATCAATTCTCCTATGGTTATTTTATGAATAATTTTTTATCTACTTTTATATAACACATAAAATTTTCATATAGTTGAAATGAACTGTGCAAGAGGAAAAGGTAAATGCCAGGAGGCATCTAAATATTATAGCATCTGTTATATTTTACACTCTGTAATCACAAATCTTGTAAAGCTTCATTGCACTTGAGGCTGGATTCTTCACAAATTATTGAAGATTGATAGCTGTAGTTGCTGTCATTACACTTATATTTTATTACACTGAAATATGCATACATCTTTCTACCTTTTTCCTTTGCTGTAAAAGCTTTTCTTTTTCTAAATAATTAATTTCCAGTGCCTGATTTGTCTTTTCTTGTATTTAAAGTTTATACAACGGAAGTTAGAATTTTACAATTAAGTATACAAAATTTGGCTACTGTATGCTGGACATAAATACATGTGCACCCATATTTGTGTGTGGGCATAGATGCATTCATGTATGTAGCATTGCTATTATACTTTAAAAAAAAACCCTATTCTACATCATTCACAGATCACTTCTCACTCTTTTGTAGTGAAATGTAGTGTAGCCAATTCCAACATGCAGGTCCTTCTCAGGAAAAAAAAAAAAAAAAACCTTTTGTTTAAGTTTTAGACCTAGTTATGGTTTGTGTGTGGATGTACCTCCAAAGCCTCATGCAGTCATGGGTGCAGGCTTCTAGAGTTTATGGTTGATGGTCCAGTGCTGGGATTATGGGTGTGAGTGCCATACCCACCCTGGGCCAGGTAATCAGCGTACAATATAAAGGAGGGAAAGAGGCTTGTTCTCCGCCGCTTCTCTCGTTTTGCTCTTTTTGCTTTTGCTATCTTCTGTCACTGTGAACTGTTGCCTTCGGTCATGTGCCACTCTGCCTTGGTGCCAGTCAAGTACTGAAACCTCCACAGATTGTGAGCTAAATAAACCTTTCCTCCCTTAATTTTGGGTGTCAGCTATTTTGTCTCAGCGACAAGAGAAAGACCTCTAAGTGAATACCATCTTTTTCTTTCTTTCTTCTTAATCACTTGCTAAATTTCATCTTATCTCCTACTTTCAGGACTAACATTTATTAAGCACTTATCATTAGTTTGGTTTTATATGAAATGCTTTCATGGAAATAAATTCTTGTGAAACCTCACTTAATCATAAAAGAACCATATCTTGTAAGTCAAATCATCTTTGTAGATAAGGAAATCAGAGCTCAGACAGAACAAATAACTTCCTAGTGCCATTTGATCAAGTCTCTACATTATTTTACCTCAGGCCCACTGGGTAGGGTCACCCGTGATGTATAGAATATGACTCCAGAGAATGTCATTTCCAGAGGCCTATTATATGAGTAGGGCCCATTGGAGCTATCCAATATCACAGCCCCATATCTGTCTGGAAATGCTAAGTTGTTTTCCCTGACACTACACTGCCACCTCGCTGACTTACTCATATTAATGTATCAAGAATAGCTATGAGTTGGGGAGAGAAAAGAGTGAGAGTTGAGTTTTGCATTTCACTGTTTGAAAACAGCACTAATGTTGCTCCATAATTATTTTTCCTAAGTTAATCCTTAGAGCAACAGTTTTCTCATATTTCCATTTATTATAGGTGACTATGTCCTCCAAATTTCATGTTCTGGAAACTTCATCACTAAATTGATGTGTTCATGGTATTAGAAGTGTAGCCTGTGGGACATAATTAGATGAAGGCACTTTATGAAAGGAGAAACAGAGATCCAGGCTAGCGTGATTTCTCTACCACACTATGTGGTTCCTCTGTCTATTATTATGCAGCAAAGAAGGCCTAAGGCGAGGATAAGCAGGTTCTCTTGGGATTTTCGACTTCCAGGAGGATGAGCCAAATAAACTTCTATTCTTTGTAAGTTGTGTTATTTGAGGTATTTTGTTACAGCCACAGAAAATGACATAGATGCTCTTACACAAAATGGTGATTTATGAATATTTGTAAATGACCTAAGTAGAAGCTAAACTATTACTGAACCCTGTCTTCATAAGCTACATGCTGTGAATTTTTATCACTGCATGAACTAATGAGGGAGCCTGAAATGATCTTTTCACACTCAGAATTAATCACATATTGATATGCAAGTTGGAACTCACTTGAAAAAAAGTAAATCTTTTTAGCCTTGTGTTCTACTTATCTACATCTCCATTTACTCAAAATTGTACATCTCTGATAATATGCAGTATGCTTTCCAAATAAGAGGCACATTCAGAGTAAGCATCTGCAGTGGCATGGTTAAATGAGTAAAGACAATTCAAAGGCATTTGCTGTCCTAATTTCTAGCAAGTTGACAGACAATGCCCCAAACTCTGTATCAGATCCAGAAAGAACTAATAAGCTAATCAGAGCATAACGTGCTGTTGCCAAGTGACTTCATAAGAGAACTGTAAGCATGTTTAAGCAGCACTCATGGGTATTTCTCACTAAACATGCAAACGCATTGTGAAAAGCGTTGTTAAATATTGGCAAATCCATGGAGAATACTATTCTCACTAATGGTTAGGGCTCTAGGGTACAGGGCAGAGATGTTTGTAATTTCAGTCTGGAACTGTGAATTCTCAGATAATAAAATGTTCCTGAACTCTGTGCTCAGAACCTCTAATCTTTAAGCTGCACCTTTGAGATCCCACTAATACTTACTTTTTCCATGGCAACTCTCCAGGGACTTCGGATCATGGATGGTTTAGACAGCTATGTTAAGCTATTAAGGTCTCTTTTAAGGAAAACATTTTTATCAGTTTAAGAATTTGTAGAATAACAAGCTTAGAAGGTAAATCTATCAAAGCTCTGTAGAAATACTGCAATTTATTAACGAAAGTTATTATCATGTGCCTAAGGGAGCTTATGAACCATGAAGCTGTCAGGATTAATGACAATTTGTAAAAAGAAAATTAGTTTCATAAATAAATATCAATAATTTAAAAATATATGAAGGATTTCACAAATTGTTCCCTTTGGGACTACACATTTGTTGAGTTACTTTTGTCACATTTAATATGAGGACACTTCTTTTTCTCTTATGGAAATATTAGTTATAATAACATAATAGCCAAATATGTGCCAAATTAACAATAGCATGTATAGTCTATCTCTGCATAGACGATCAGAATCACAGTAGTACAACTCTATAAGTTATTAAATACTATGTTCTCTATATTAACAGAAAATCTTCCACAGAATCAAAAATTCAATTAATATATTGCTTTCTTCATTTTCCTGTCTTTATCTTTCTTCAACTTTAATTTATAAGCCAAGAATAAATAAAACTTTTTACTTTCCCTGAGGTTATAGAATTTTATTTCACAATTTTATTCTGTATGTTATTATTCAAAGCTCAAAATGGTAAAATAGATACTATTTCAAAATCTTTCTCGATGCTCAGTCTTATTTTACAGAAAAGAAAAAAGAGATTATATCATGTGAAGATATAAAAATCCTAAATCTTTCCAAGAAGTGGAAATTTTCTTTAAAAGGTGGGAAAGTCTAGCACTGGGATGTTTAGCTGTTAATGTTAGAACACTTGTTAACGTTAATGTTAGAACATTTGTTTGGCACCTAAAAGGTATATATTCCATTTACAGCACTAAAATATACAACAGAATCAAAAATGAAGGAGGAAGAAGAGTAGGATAGGAGGGGAAAAGGGAGAAGAAGAGGAAGACGAAGAATAGGAGGAGATGAAAGAGGAAAAGAAACAACGAAAAATTTCTCAGGTCCATATTCAAGCGGTCAGAGTGGTGTCCACATCCACCTATAGGTATTTTGTTCAAAGTGTCTGTTTTTCAGACCACTTTATTAGTCCGCCTTTGCAGTACACAATGTTCCCAAGGTGGGGTTGGCCCATGTACATAACACATCTCAATTCCTTTTCTCACCCCGTTTCCCTTTCCTTCCTCCTCCCTCCATGAATCTCTTGGTGCTGTTCCTTTTATGTGTGTATACGTTTACAACATAGTATGTTTACCTTCTCTTGCGGAGTTTATAAGTGTATATAACAGGTCCCAGTTACTTTTTATCCCCCTTTTCTCCCCTCCCCGCACTTCTTGATGCCCTTCCCCTTTGAGAATGATTCATCCCCTACTTTTCTACTCTCTATCTTCTATTTTGCTCTTTCTTTATACTTTTGATTTCTCATGTAAGAGAAACTATGCTATACTTAAGCATGTTCTGTCTGATTTACTTCACTTAATATTATGATCTTAAGGTGAATCCCTTTCTCCACAAGTCACGTAAATTTATCTTTCTCTGTGGCACAGTCTTTTTAAATTTTATAAAATGAGCCTGATTTTATTATTGCTCAGTGGTCTGTCTTTGAATGGTCACAGAGTCTTTTCATTTAAACTGTTTTATGAGTGCAAATATTTGGAGAGCAAATTCATTCCAAACCAACGGATATCAGTTTTCTTGCTGAAAGTCATCCAAATCATGTCTGAGTTAATTCATTTCCCTGTTCCCAGCACAAGGTAGGTCAAAGGCAAACTGCCATTCTCTATGAGGAAACCTGGATAATGGCCAATTTACAGGTATATGCTGTGAGCAGCCAACATTGCTTTTATGTTTTGCCTCTTTCCAAAGAACAGAAGAACTTTTAAAAATAACCTATCCCCCAAGCCAGCGCATTTTACAGGAGAAAGATGTATCCATACCCAAGTAGTGATAAAAGTCATGCCCAAACCTGAACATTTGTTCCATCCTCTAAAGTAACCAGTCTTTCCCACAGGTTAGAAGTCACTTTGCTGCAAACTCAGGAAGGGCGTTTTTAATGGATGCTGTCACCATTAATCATGACATGTCAACAGAAGTAGATTAAGAAACACCTAAGCAATTAGTAGAGTGTTGTTCTTGGTGTGTCTGTGGGTAACTGGAATGTAGACCGGAGAATAGAGGAGGGAAGACCCACCACAGCTATGAATGGTATCAGCCAATAGGCTTGAAGCCTGGATGGAGTAAAAAGGGAAAGAAGGAAATGTCCTGGTTTTAAATCATTCCAGTCTTTATCATTTTTAGACATCAGTGTCCAGGTCCCCAGCATCTTCCGTCTTCCAGCACAGACTCATCTCTGACCCCCTCCAGACCGGTGCTGTATCCTTGATCTCTCTCATTCTGCACTGAGGAGCTGCTGGGTCCTCTAGAGCAGCCACAGCCATGGTGGGCCCTCCTGCCTCTGATCCTGAAGCCTACATAATAAATCCCCTTCATAATTATATATATTTTTTCAGTTCCTTTAGCGAGCCCTAACTAATACAAACGTGACAAACTTTCTCTTTATTACATGTCCTCTCAGTCTTATCTGAGAGGGCATTTGGGGAAGACTTTCTTAGCCCACGCTGTACATAAATGGAACTATGCATATGGTTTTCAGGAAGAACAAACTAGGTCATTTGAATGTACATGAAATACAGACATCAAATTCAGCATGTCTAAAACCAGTATTTGTTAAAAATAACTGATCACATTCCCAGCACTGCACCAACCTCCCATTTTCTCAGAAAGATGAGAGCAAAATGAGCAGTGAGCATAAGTATTCTGTTCCCCATGATCACTGCAGCACATCGCACAGTGCCTGGTGCTCAACACACAGATGATCCTCAATGAAATATTGAATGACAGGCCGTATTTCTTAGTCACTCAGCCTTAACATCTTGGAAATATAAGTGACTCATGACTAAGTGGTACAGGTATTTACCTTAATGTCAGAAGATTTGGTTCCTATTTTAGAACCTATCACTATGAATATCTGTGATCTTAGGCAAACTACTCACCCTCAGTGGGTCTACAAATTGAAAGTAAGAAGAAACACGGTAAGCCACTAGAAAATGTATAAGGAGAATTAATTACTTAAAGTATTAACTCTAATATTTATCTTAAGTGCCCCATATAAGGGCAGTAAGTCAATACAGTTTAATGTTTTTCCATGTCCATCTTTTCTTTGCTGGTCGTGTTGCTACTTCCTTAGGAGACAGGTTTTCCAAAACTATTCAGAATTATTGAAAAAATAAAATGATAGCTGACACATATTTAACTAAAGAAAGTTAAGTGCTTTCATAATTCCACCATTTACAATTCTAGCTCTGCCTTTCTACCTAGCTGCTAATAGGAAAATCTGCAATGCATCACCATCTTTACATGAAGGTATAGCTATGCAAAAAAACTCAAAAACAATATAAACTCTTTGATATATAGAGTGTTCCTCAACCACCATATAAAAATGCTATCGAACTATTTCCTGAGACCCTCCCACCAGCACTACAAGTTATACAAGCAAGAAAATGTGTTCAGAACTGCCAGGAAGCAATACCTGCTACTTCACTAGACAAGAGGCTATTTCAATCCAACTGACAGAAAAAAATGAGTTATTATTTTTGTTGTTGTTCCCTTACCCACACTTTATACTATTCAAATCTTCTTGCATGCTCCAAACATTGGCCCATTCTGGGCAGTAATTGCGCGGTTCATAGCCCTTCTCACCATTTTGATAGATCCCTTTTTCTTTCTAGAGTATAGGGCCAGAAACACAGAAGAGAACGTCCAGAGGCCTCTAAGGTATGACTTAAACAATGTATGAGTGTAAACACAGACTACTCGGCCAATGCAGCCATCAAGTCCTAATTAACAAAGGCCAGAACATGGGTATATCTTTGTGATGTGGATCCTCTAACTGTAGAGACCAGGACAGGAATGTGTTTGCCTATGTGTCAGAATAGCAACAGTTATATATTTTCTCCTACTGAGCACAGCATTCCCATAAGGTTCAAGACAAGGTAAAAGGGGCCTGGAAGCACGGAGTCCATAGAAGGAAGTGGGGTGGGGACACCCAAGCCAAGAGGTTTGAAAGTGAATTGGAGGACAGAATTACTTAGGCCCCTTCAAAACCTCCTACCATGAATCTCACTTCCAAGATCAACTCAACATCTGAAGGGGGAGGCAGAGCTCAGGCATGGATAGTTTTCAAGTATGCAAGGATGGAGAACCACAACACTAATGATCCTAACAAAGACTTGTGTGGCCCATGGCACAAAATCAGGAGACAATGGCTGAAGGAATATACTGAGCCTAGATCTGCCTTACTTCATACCTTCAGCAAGTGGTTAGTATTAGAATTGAGTTAAATTGCTTAGTGTGCAGGAAAACTCCACATATTTGGGATAATAAGTATTGTGAGTGTAGAAAGAGTTTTCCTTCCATTACACACACACACACACACACACACACACACACACACACTACCAGAATAAAGCAGACTAACAGACACTGAGCAAGAATATAAATAAAACATCTCTAACATATTGGCAAGATAGAAGGAATCTTGTAATATAAGGAGAAAGGAAGAGGTTCTATTGCAGAGGTACTCACAACTTATTTTTCATGTTACACAACTCATATGAAATTTTTGTGAGAAAATCTATCAGATCCTAGAAGTGTTACTTTACAATCAAGCAGCAGATGTGTTATAAAGTTTCCAACCCAGGAAATAATCTTTCACAACCAAAATGCAAAATAAACTAGCAGCAACATAGAAGGCAATGAGGTTACGTATTTGGCAAAGATGATTGTAGATACAGCAATATCAGTACATTTGTTGGAATTGCTTATACATTGCTTAAGAAAGCCACACCCTCTAGATAGCTTTTCAACCTATTTATCAAAGTAACTAAATATTATTGAGTATCTGATATTTTAAATATAGTCAGGAACTAATGAAAGAATAACCAGAGAATTTGTTCTGCAAGGATTTATTTTCTAAGTAAGGATTTAAAAAGATGAGAATGTAAAATAAATGATAAGCGCACATCTTCATGGTAAGCATTACACAAACGGGCACACTGCAGGGTCATACAAAAGCACTGAATTCATTGAGAGCCTAAGTGAAGTCACTAGCTCACCCTCTCTCCTGCCCCCATGAATTCTAAAGCACTATTATTGTGGTTTATCTGATTAATTATTAAAATGTATAGCGTGTAAGATTAATTATATTTTTTAACTTGCCATGCTTTCATCATCAGGATGTTAAGAATTGTTTTATTAAAAAAGACTGTTTTGGACAATGTTAGCCTTCTATTATATTTTCCCTTTCATTACACTTGCCCGTTTCTCACATTCCAAACTTAAACTCAGACGGCTACTTAGATGTTCTGTATCCTTGCAAATTGAAGCGCCTCTTCCACATGTATTTTTCATCTGCATCAAGTAGAGAATTATATATGGTTTTCTTGCTATTTCCATCCTCCATTCTTGGAGACTGGAGTATCTCATACTGTAAAATGTGAATCTTGCTCATTTTTGCACACAGCTCATAGTGTTCCTGCATTACAACATGCACAAGCACCTGTATCTACCCAGCCGATCACTCAGTTACAAGCCGTGCTGCTATTAACATCCTCCATCACGGGCTGTGAGTTTTTGTGAGCTGGGCCATCAGGTTGGGCATAGTTATTTCTAGGTATTGTCAGCTTCCCTCAAGTAGTTTTGTAGCATTTTACATCCCCACTAACTCTGCAGACAGTCCTCTTCCTTTCTATACTCTTCCTTGCTTTCTGACTTCTGTTAGTCTACATGAATAGTATTTTATGGTTTTAAGTTTCATTTATGTTATTAGTAACGGGTTTGAGAATCAATTACATATGTGAATTCTCCTTTCAACTACTATCCTCATTTTTATAGGTTATCAGAGTTTTCATACATGTTAAGTATTAGCTTTACTGTTGTAAATTCTATAGTTGGAAGTTCCTATATTTTATTAGACACAGATTTCCCTAGTCAGGATTCTGTTTGCTTTTGTTGGTGGTGGTGTTTGGTTTTGTTTGTCTTTTTGAGACTGGGTCTCGCTATGCAGTTCAGGATGGCCTTGAGCTCACTTTGTAGCCCAGGGTGGTCTCGAACTGGCAAGGATCCTCCTACTTCAGCCTCCCAAGTGCTGGAATGACAGGCATATGCCATTCTGTTTCTGTTACTCTGTTTCTTGTTTTTCTTTTTGTTATCTTTATGCCTATGATTTTATGTATTTTTAATAATATGTTTCTCTAGAATAAGATAGAATGTGACATTTACCTATTTTACCTTTCTCCTCTTCTTTTCCTTTTTCTTTCTTTTAATATCAAGACTTGTCATATACCTATTTTGCCAAGAGAAAATATTAAAAATTTAACTTCATCACTGGGTGTCACCATTGCATAAAATAAACATATTTTAACACCAAATTACAATGAGATAATTTCACAATGATTAATAGTCACTTACACTTGTGTAAAGTTATCACTTTGACAAACATGGTTTTTTTTTCTCTCTCATTTTATAGCACTCCAACTCATGGATCAACAGTTGAGACCCACTAAATTAGGACATTCCCGGGGCTGGGGTTATAGCTCAGTGGAATAAGTACCTGCCTGGCAAGCACAGGGTCCTGAGTTCAATCCCCAGTACCGCAAAAAAAAAAAAAAAAAAAAAAAAAAAAATTAGGACATTCCCAACCTTACGACAGAGACATGGGAGATGAGAAACTGGAAACCTAATTACTTTAGTTAAAGACATCTCTGGAGCCCTATTATACCTTTAAGGGCTGGCTCAGAATAAACTCCAGGCAGCCAATTATGTGTTTTGACCATCTAAATTAGATCATTGTCTTCTAAATTTATGTAGTGATGTAATAATCTTCTGTTCTTTGCTATGTGGCTTCCGCTGTGCACATTATTTGTAAGAGTCATCCATGTTGTGTGTATCAGTAGTTTGGGTTGCTGACTACTGTACCACCGAAGGAATGTACAACAGAATGCTTACCCATTCACCTAGTGATGGACATGTGGGCTGCCTCTAATTTGGGACACGTACAATATAAATAAAGCTACTGTGAGCTTTGTGTGAAAGTGTTCATGGGATTTAAGTTTTCATTTTTGGGGGGGTGTATGCAACTAGAAATTAAGTTTCTGGATTTTTCTCTAAGAGTTGGTGTTTTCTAAAGTGGTTGTATCATTGTACATTCCAACCAATCATGCATGAGTATTCTAGTTGTTAGATATTCCTGGCAATGTTTGCTCTTGTGAGTACTTTTTTTGAGACAGTCTCACTATATTGCTTAGACTGATCTCAAACTTATGCATTTAAGTAATTTTATCCTCTCAGAATCACAGGTATCTAGAACTTACCACCACACTTGGCACATGCCACCACACTGGGCTTATCATTATTTTTAATTTTAGACATTCTCTGGGTATTTACTATGCCCATGTGGGTTTACAATTACAATTAACTTTTGCAATTAGGTACATTATCTGTTTTAATGATTATTTGTGGCATGATATATAGATAGAAGTTTATTTTTTCTATATCATATCCAGATCACTTAGCATTATTATTTATTTAATCACTGTGTTGGGAGTTGTAGTAGGTTTACATTCCCACCAACTATATAGGAAGGTTCCTTTTTCTTTGAATTTTCACCAGAATTCTTTAGGTTTTGTATTTTTCATGATAGTCATTCTGCCTGTGGTGAGTTAGAATGTCAAGGTAGCTTTGACTTGCCTTTCTCTGATGGCTAGAGATCAAGATCAAGATTTGTTAAGTATGTACCCAAGCTTCCTCAAACACAACACACACACCCACACCCACCCACACACACACACACACATCTTATTCTAGGAAATAACCTTAGCAAATTTGTTGAAAGTGAGTCGACACTGTGTCTTCTTTCTGGACTTACATACCCTTTGTATTCATCTACATGAAGTTCCCTGTATATCAAATTGTTTTGTTTATGCTATCTTCATCAAATCTAGAAATGATGTAAAAGGGGTATTTCAGGTTTGTTCTTTTCTTCAAAACTGCTTATATATTAAATTTTCCATGAGTTTAACAAAAACTTTACAAACAGCTTGTGAATTTCAAAATTGATAAGATTGAGAATGGGATTTTACTGAACCTAGAAGTCTTTTGGAGAATTAAAAATGGTACAGTTATACATTTATTTTGATATGGAAATATTTCCATCATAATTTTGAGGTTTTTAGGGGGGGTTGTTGGTACTAAAGATTGAACCCAAGAAGCTTTGAACTACATTTCCTGCTCCTTTTCCTTTCTTATTTTGAGAAGGCTCTCATCAAACTGCCCAGCTGGCTTCAAACTTCCTGTCCTTCTGCCTCAGCTTCCAGAGTACCTGCAACAAAAGGTGCAGAGTTGACATGTTGAAAGCGACACTCTGATAGAAGTATAAATCACGGACCCTTGCGGTTCTGCGATTGGATCAGCCTGTTCTTCAACTGTGCTGCCTTGAGCCAGTTCAGTAAGCTATCACACCTGCTGCGGGGGGGGAGGGGGGGGCGGGAGGCAGAGGCCCAGACAGCCATTTCTTCTTTTTGCTATATAGATAATCTGAAAATAATACTTTTCATTTTCTCTTTCTTATTTAGGATTTTTTAAACTTCTATTAGTACCTGTTTGCAGTGCATAATGATTATACGCACCATACAGAACTGCTACATGAACATAAGACATTTCCGTATTTTCCCTTTTCCTCTGCTGCCCTTTTATTTTGTCAGCATCACATTCACTTATTTCTTAGAAGACCTTATAAAATTAATTATTATATATACAGATTAAAAACCAGACTAGTAGGCCAGGAAACCATGCAGAACATGCAAGAAAGCTGTACTAACTCAAGGTATACTTTCAGAAATGCTGTGCATGCTGGATTATAACTTTTGTCCATCTAGCTCTCTTTTTTCCTATTTCTTTTCTTTTGTACTTTATTTATATATCAGTATTTACATATAAGGGAAACCATGCAATGTTTAAGTATTTAGTACTCCACTCATAAATAGCTCATTTTCTTTATCCATGCATCTTTTAATGGATACGTTATTGGCTGTTTCCTAGATTTAGCTATTAAGAATTGTGCTGCTAGGGGCTGGGGATACAGCTCAGTGGCATAAGTGCCTGCCTGGCAAGTGCAAGGTCTTGAGTTTGATTCCCAGTACTGCAAAAAAAAAAAAAAAAAAAGAATTGTGCTGCTATACACACGGGTATATGTACATGACTGTAACATGATGTCTTTACATCTTTAGGGATGACACTTAGCAGAGGAACAGCTGGATCAAATGGAATTTCTCATTTTAGTTTTGTGAGGAATTCCCGTACTGGTCTCCATAGTGGTTATATCCATTTTGATTTTCATTCCTAACAACAGTGAAGAAATGTTCTTTCTCCCCACATCCCCGTCAGCATTTGTTCTCGGTTTTCTTGACGGCGGCCATTCTTTGTTATTTTTTTCTTCCTATTTCTTCATAAGCATTACTTCTTTTTCTTTTCTTGTTTTTGGTAATTCCAAAGGTTGATATAATTATCCAACATAGTGGTATCATCACACATATGAAACATTACCCAGAATCTTCTAGGAAATGCACAAAAAGATCCAATTGTGTATTTGAGCTTCATTTTGGTAATGTTTTCTGTATCAGGCTAAGAAAGTTTTCTCAAAATACAATCTTACACAGTACACTTTCTGGTGTATTTGTTGAAATAATTATGGGAGTTTTTCATATAGAGCATAATGTGAGTTATTGAGCATTTGTATCAAAACTTCCTTTCATTCCTAAAACAAATCATACTTTATGATGATATATTTTAAATAAAATAAGTAATAAGACAGAAATATATCCACATCATATTTATTAAGTGAAACAGTATTTTCTCCTCATTGTGTATATGAGAAATCACCCTATAATTCTGTGTACCTGAACTATCATTTTCTACTATTAAAAAACGTCAAAACTATAGGAGGATTAAATAGTAAAATATAAATACTGTTTGATAGCTGTTTAAAAATAAGTAGACGGGGCTTGGTGTACAGCTCAGTGGTGGAATGCTTGTCTCACACTTAACACATACTTTGCACATACACACATGGGGGAAAGGAAAGAAGTCATAAGATTAAGGTACTAAATTATCAGGATGCCAACACTATCCAAATAGTTACCAGCTTCCATGTATGACATGTTCTCAAAGTGGAAAAGAAGTTACTAGGGACTGATTCAGAGCATTAGTTGCCACTAAGCTTTATACAGTGTCATGTAATTCAACTTAATCTCCTTTATCCATTAATAAATTTAAGACTACATTCTAAGATAATAGTTCATTTTAAATCTACTTAGTAAATTACACATGTATGAGGTTGTGTGTGTATGTTGTCTATGTGTCATTTTAAAGTACATGACTTTTTGATACTTGTATAAATTAGCCATGTGGAAATTAATATGTAAATTAATATGTTTAGATAAACCATCACTGACTTTTACACCCTGTTTACTAAAAAAAGGTAGCTTAAGTCTTTAACTTTGAGCTTGATAAAAATATGTCGAGGTATGTTTGAGAAATCTGTTATACTATAAAAGTAACTGAAATACTTTAATATTTCAAAATAATACAAAGCACTGAAGATTTACATCAGTTTTAAATTCATGTCAACATTGTTCACAAGCAATGTATACAGGTGTCTCATGCACTTCTTCCCTTATATATACCTTACCTCCCCCTCATCAGCACCCCCCACTAAAGTAGTGCATTTGGTGCTGGCTTCGGCAGCACATATACTAAAATTGGAATGATACAGAGAAGATTAGCATGGCCCCTGTGCAAGGATGACACGCAAATTTGTGAAGCTTTCCATATTTTTTGTTTTCCTGAGCATACATTTTGAAGTTATCAATATGCAATGCAACAACTATTGTTGGTTTCCTGTTGCTTTGTCTATAATTCAGTTTTGATTATACTGTTATTGTGCTACTTTTTGTCTCTTTGTTAATGCTTTCCTCCTTTTTTTGGTTGATGTAGTTATTTTTCTCTCACACTTTAAAAAAATTATATAAAAAAAGAAAAAGGAAGGAAGGGATAATTATCTATGTATGTATGTATATGCAGCATATCTAACATAGTTGTACTACTGACTTAGGTCACTTTATTGTAAGGAATAGTTGATGATTATTTGTTTGATCAATTTTGCATGTCTATATGTGTTTTCCTGAATATACACTTTGAAGTTATCAATATGTAATGCAACAACCATTGCTGATTCCCTGTCACCTTGTCTGTAACTTAGTTTTGATTGTACTATTCTTATGCTAATTTATGTCTGTTTGTTAATATGTTTTTGTTCTTTTACTTTTGAAATAAAAGTGTAAAAAAAAAAGTAGTACATTTGTTACAACTGAGGAACCTTAACAACACATCATTTTTAACCAAATTTCATAGCTTCAATTAGGGTATAATCTTATTCTTGCATACAGTGGATTTGAATAAATACTAGATGGCATATACTCATTATTACAGTATCACACAGAGACTTTTTAATGCTCTAAAAACTGTCTGTAAACAAATAAGTAAATAGAAACTGTCTGTGCTTGACCTAGATGTCCTCCCTCCCCCAACAAATGGCAAGCTATATTTTTATAGTCTCCATAGTTTTGCTTTTTTCTGAATTTCATATACTTAGAATCATATAGCAAAAGCTGGGCATGGTGGCGCACTCCTGTAATCCCAGCACTCGGGAGGTTGAGGCAGTAGGGTCATTGTGAGTTCGAGACCAGCCTGGGCTACAAAGTGAGCTCAAGGCCAGCCTGCACTCATAGTGAGATCCTGTCTCAAAAAGACAAAAACAAAAAAAGAAAAACGAAGAATTATATAGTATGTACCCTTCTCAGATTGCCTTTGTAACTTAGCAAAATGCATTTAAGTTTCCTTACTCTCTTAGAATAATGATAGCTGATTTCTTTTTAGAGCTGACTAATATTCCATTATCTGGATGTACCATAATTTTTCATTCATATAGCTCAGTTGCTTCCAAGTTCAGGCAATTCTAAAAGTGCTATAAATATTCATATTCATATGCACCTTTTTAAGTACACATATTTTCAACTCATATGAGTAAGCACCATAAGTGTGGCTGATGGATTCTTTACTGATCTATGCCCAATTTTATAAGAAATCACCAAACTATCTTAAAAAGTAGCTGCACCATTTTGCATTTCCACCATGAATGAAAATGTTTCTGTCACTCCGCATTCTCACTGGCACTTAGTGTCACCAGTGTTCTTGATTTTAGCCATTCTAGTAAGTGTATGATGGTACCTTGTTATTTTAATGGCACATAATATAGAACATCTTTCCGTACACTTGCTTTCATCTACATAACTTCTTCAGTGAGCTGTCTACTGCTTTTAATCAGCAAATGTGACTTTCCTGGCTCCAATCCTGATTACTTTCAATTGATGATGTTGGCCTCTTTATTTACCACAGTTTCTTTACTCTAAAATCATTAAGCTATTTCTTGATACTGTGGGACTGAAAGATAGAATTGGCATAAATATCCACTGTATGGAAGGAAATTGATATGAACTTCTTTTTCTGCCATCCAATTAAAATCTCCAATCAAATATTATTTCTTCACTGATCTTCATTCAGATTTTTCCGTGTTCTTCTGATTGAGGAATCTTAGGTGTTTAAGAACTTATTTATATCGAATTAAAACGTTATTATTCGAAGTAGATCTTAGACATGTGTTCAGCTCCACTTCTTTTAGTCGCATGCATGGTCACTGAGTAAGTCAAAAACAGAGTAGACATAGAAGCCAAATATTAAATCAGCCACCACACTATGCATCACTCTATAATAAATTATACTTTTTTCTTTTCCAAATTCTGCTGCCTCATCTCATCTGCGCTGCTGGCACAGGCAGGCTGTAAATTCATCAGGGCATTCATTCACTCATTTATTCACTCACTGGCTAATCCATCAATATGTATATCGGTCATGTACGTAAATCAGACACTACTCTGGAGTCTGTGTGTATAAAAATGAACAAATGGAGCGGCTCTCACACTTTATACACACCCAATTATAACACTAATCGCATAATGAGCACCTAATTACTCAGTAAATGCTTGTTTGATTGATGGACCTTTAGAGACAACTGCACCTAGCAGTAACTAAATAAGCAATGGTTGAGAATTTTGATTTCAAAGTGGAAAAGACAACCAGTCCTTCCCTTTACTGCTCATTGTTTGTGCCTCCGGATGAAGCTACTTCTCTTGTTCTTTCAGGATTAGGCTCTTTCCTGGGACACCTTCAAGATTAAAGCTCATATCTTGACTAGGTTTTCTCAACTAGTTCACAAGATATATCCAAATATTGAAATCCAAGAAAGCAGATGGCTTTGGATTAAGTTTGATATTCTTGATGAATAATAAAAGCAAACATAGGCTACAAGTCAAGGATATATAAAAGTGGTTCCATACCTCATATCATATAAGAAATGCACTATTGACTAATATTGTGAACTGAAAATTATTGCTATTGAGAAAACGTTTAACTGTACTTTTGAGACAAACTAGTTTTGTTAGATTAATCTTCAGTGAATTGCCTTGGTGGATGCAATAGGAAACTTCTTCATCCCTACTGAACTCCTGGTAGCTGGAGAACAGATGTGGCAGAAAAATCTTGTGTTTGTGTCTTGTACACGTGAAGAGTGCCAGCTAAGGTTAGAACCTGGGTACTTTCTAGGACTTAAGTGAATAGAGGTACAGAGTCTTCACAGACTACATGAAAACACATGCATGTAAATACGTGTGTGCTAACACATTGGAAATGTGTGCCCAGCGCACATACACATACACACAAACACTCATCACTGTGGGAATGGCTTCCTGCTGCGTGCGTTCTCTATCTTGATCATGCTCTCGTTGCTACCCCTGTCTACTTGGCAGCAGAATGAGCTGCTGAATTACGACAACCCCAAAGTCAATATTGAGGGTTTTTTTTTTTTAACCTAGATGGAAGAATAAAGAGAGAGGTGTGATGGAGAGTTCCTAGGATTGGCAACATATACACACGAGTATATTTCCCAATGAGGGATAGGTATTCTTGAAAGAATATCCAAATTCTGATTCTATTGTCTGAGATTCAACACAGTATCTGGTGCATTATGGGAGATCAGTAAGTGACAGCTGTTTCTGCTATGATCTAATTGTTAGCAATGTCCACCACCAAGGCAGAGGGTGCAAGAGTGACCAGTCAAACTATGTAGAATGCTGGCTGCTTACTTTGCACAGGTAGAGAGGTTCAGATCATTGCGATAACACATTCCACTTTTCTTCAAGTCACTGTGGACTGCGGAATGATACCCTCCCACCAAATTCTACCTTTTGCTCTGCTTATCACAGGTGTCTATTACCCAAGGATTTGAGACTATAATGACTTTTTAAATTTGTTTTCGTCCTCTCTTTCCTTGTTCATCTTCTTTTCCTTCTTAATTCTACCTTTTATTTCCGTAGGTGTTATTCTTTGCCTATCACATTTTCTTAGGCTGAAAAATGTCAAGTGAATCATAACCAAAGCAGTGAAACTAGAGTCCGTTTTCTGGGATGGTGATGGCGGTGGTGCTGGAGACAGTGATAAGATATATTCATACTTCTGAATACTTTTGAAAACAATGTTCCTTTTTCTTGGTCACTTTTAAGTATGTTTCAACATGACCATGTTCTCCCAATGACCTTATGAGATAGCTATTGATAGTTTCTCTTTTATACATATGGGCAAAACGAGGCACTGGAGGGTAAGCTCTTTGCCTAAGGTATAAAAGAGAAAATGTTACATTTATCAAAATCAGATTTCTCTAATCCCAAAGTCCATACGCTAGAAGCAATGTCACATCTCTTTTCCTGGAGCCCATGGTTTAGATATTTTGCCCATTTGGAATGTATGAGAAGGACCTCCCTGACTTTCAAGACAGTGAGATTCACATAGACTAGGGATTTATTCATTAAATGTTGAAGATAAAAAGTTGTCAATGCCATCTTTCGTGGGGACAACTAAGCATGGCTGCTCTTGGTGAATAATATGAACATAACATAATCATTGCTCTGTTCCAGTCTTACTTGTGAGCAATGGCATCCTACAGTGAAGTATCACAGGCCAGGCATGCTTCCACTTTCCTAACAGAATCTGTTTTAGCACAGCAACAGCTGAACTTACAGTTGCTCACAAGTAACACTGGAACAGAGCAGCAGTGATTATGTTATGTTCATATTATTTACCAAGAGGAACCATGCTCAGTTGTCCCCACGAAAGATGGCATGGACAAGGTTTTATGTTCAACATTTAATGAATAAATCCATAGATTATGTGAATCCCATTGTGTTGAAAGTCAGGGAAATAAAACCCACCAAGGACTCATTGATTTCAGAATTATGAGAAGTCCCTGACTATATTACAGACTATTTATCCAAATAAATTCCCCATCATTCCACAATATGTCAATTCTAAGTACCTATACATGCACTTCAGTTGCTCCTTGGAGACTATGTTTCAATATAGAACATGTTCTTGGAAATTACTGTACATGACGAGAGAGCCTTGTGAAGTTGAGCATGATGGGAGTTTGTGGGTGGGCAGGTATGTAGGCATCCAGGAAATTCTGAACATGGTCCAGAGTGTGAGTCACTTAAAAATTATAGTTCTGTGATACATGGGTGGCTGTCGATAGAGGCTTGGCATAATGAAATTAGTCAGAAGTACTGAGGAAACAAGGAATAAGATTTAAGCATCTTAATTTTAGACATTATTAGAACTACCTTAGACAAAGTGAGTTAAATGGTGATTACAATTTGCTAGGAAATATTATTAACTGAGCAGCTTTATTTCTATTTAAAAATGTTTTTCTCATTACAAAAGTTCATGGGCCATAGTATAAAATGAAATTAAAAACAAAAGAGAAAAGATAAACTGAAAAATCACTAACAAAATAATGCTACCATTTTTCATATATATTCAGATTATTTCCTATTTATTACTTCAATGTCATTTAAATATTTTCTATAAACTAAGTATAAGAATTGGGAAAATTAGATTTTTTTATCTATATGTTGTATATGTATATAATCTAACAAAAATTGTAACCATACATTATATACATTTTAACCTCAATTTTTTCATTCAGTAGTGATTATAATATGACCACATTTCCATGTAAACACATAACCTTACAAATATAATTTTAATGACTACATATCAGTACATTGCAGAGCCATGTAATTGTTTAACTCATTTTTTTCTTCTTGTATTTTAATGACTTTTTAGCTTTTCCCTTATTGTAATATCTTTTTAAATAGCATTGTAATTATTGTCCACATTGCATTAGACAAATACTTAAACGAAGAATCCATGGATCAAGAGAATGAATTATCAACATAATAAGCATAGTTTTAGGGCTTCCACATTTCCCTCTAAAATACTTAAGGCTGCAAAATTTCAAAGATGATGTACAAGTATCTATTTCCCCTCAATTCTGTAAATCTTGAGTAATTTCATTAGCACAATTCTTTTAGCAACTTTTATGGAACGATTATCTCATTTGATTGTATGGTGTATTTGATATTTTTATTACTAACTGAATAATTTTTCATAAGCATATTGCATTGCTATTGGGTTATTTGTCAACTTTCTAATTTTTTTCTATTTTCTAATATAAATTTTCATCAGTCTATATCAGTAGGACTTTGGGTGTTAAGTTGAAATAAAGAATTGATGCTTATGTCCTTTGAGGAACTAATACTGGGGGAGAAAAGCACTGAAAAGTTTAACAAACAAGGAAAAATAGAGAGAATTTTCAAACCCAAGTTAATACTGTAAAAGTTCAGGACATATGTTGATGGGAGCCGAAGTTCAGAATGCTGAGACAGTACATTGAATGCGACTTCCTAATGCTGGGAGTGAACAAAAGGGACCAGGCCTTCTGATTCAATGGAACATGATGGAAGAGATCATGAAGTGACCAACCCTCTTCATGTGTCAGGCGTGTTGGTGAGGATGAGCCAATAAATGACTCCATGATTTATTATACAAAAGTTCACAAGGTAACATTTTCCCTCTAAAATTCTATATAATCACATGTAGAAGGATTTTCAAAGACAGGGAAAAGAGGGATGCAGCTCAGAGTTAGGAAAATTAGACTGATAGTAAATGGTGAGCGTCAGGCCTATGCACTTATTTACCTACTTTTGACGTAGGTCAGTGTTTTCCAGTATGTGTTCTTGGGACATTTTCTCCACAAAATGTTAAAAAAAATTATAGAATAACAAAGAGTTTTGTGGCCTTATAAGCCTGAGAAATTACAAGTTAAAATAAAGGTAAATGTGCTTCGTTATAAGACTTTTCAGATTGTTTAATATGCAAATGTGCATGTGGAATTTAAGAGGGAGATAGGTTGCAGCATTCTACAAATTTAACTCAGCAGAGAGTTCTTTTTTAAAGTAGCTTTTAGGGCTAGGAACCAGAATACACTTACAGAAGTACAGGAATAAACAAAGAGCTGATCAAGCAGGGTAGGCAAATAACCTTTGGGCTCATTTAAACTTTCGCCCTGATGCATTTGTAAGGAAACCAACAGCTAGTTCTTCTCATGTAGCTGTGTCTTTTTATGTGACACCTGGACAGAAATGTTGGTTTGGTTTAAATGGTCACAGTATCTGAAGTTTAGCCAATAATTTAAAGGCAGGAACTGGCCAAGATCAATGGTAATAGTATCCTAAAAGTGGTCATTTTCAACTTCTCAGAATGCTTTTGGTTCAGATGGCTTCAGGTGCCTAAAAAAGTTATTAGGAGCAAGGCTCATTGCTATGAAGGGTTCTTGATTTATAGGAATATATTTACAATAGGTATACTATTCTAAATGGAATAATTTTATACTTTCTTAAGGCATTAGATTTTACTGATTTAAGCAGGAATGAAACCTGAAGGCAACGGCTACAACTTGAGTGCTTATTAGAAAAAGTTCTGGTTTATTTATAAAAGATGCTATAGTAATAAAGCCACAAAATGGGAATGCACAAAAAAGTTGTGAATGGGGTAAATATTTCAGGGAAGGACCTTTTAATTGTAAAAAGGAAATAAAGCTCAAATAAATACACATGTACTCATAAACACTTTCAGGCAAGACAGTAATCTATCACACAGAACTCTCAGGATACACACATACATGCGCGCGCGCACACACACACACACACACACACACACACACACACACACTTTATCTATCCCAACAACCTGTCCCCCTGTCACCTTGATGGAAATTGAAGACTTCTATTCCACCTTATTGTTATAAAACAGATCTAAAAAATAACCCCAAACACAATGCCTTGTGTACTACCTGGGTTCAGTACTTATTGCATTGAATATTTATTTCAAAATTTGAATAATTTGGAATATGTGAACAATAAAACTACTCCAGTTATAAGAATTATGATATGTGTTATATAGAAAAGCAAAAAGATTATTTTGATGAACCATTTCTAACAAAAATACACCTTATTTAAATGGAACTATTTGCTCAGAAAGTGATAATTTCCATTTTAAATGAATCTGAGATTTCAACTATTTTTAGTGGTACAAAATTTTTACAACCTTTGACTCAGTACCTCCTACTAAACGCATCCTTTCAAAAGCATGAAATGTGGAAGGTCTGTCTATATTATTCAAACCAGCAATTAGAACCAGATGTTACTGCACTTTATATTTAGATACCACATTTCAATATCTAAAAAAGAAAGAATACTCATGAAGGACAGAGATAATAATTTATAAATGCAATTAAAGCATATTGTTTAGATTCCTTCTCACTAATTTACCTGATTGCAAAGTGAAATTAAATGAATTCATATTTAAATGTAAAATTGGGCCAATGAGTAATGGAGTTTTTAAAACTGTGTATATGAGAAAAAGAAGATGCCAGGTATACTACTGTTGTGTCAGATCAGACACATTCTGTATTAATTTTATACTTTTACTATAAGGTCTTCTGTTTCTTTTGTAAGGAGATCAAACTCTAGATAGGATGATGGGTACATTTAATTTTAAAGAAAGTATGTGGATGGACTATAAAAATCAGCTTGAAACTATATGCTGTACAAAGAAACAGAGCTTTTAATAGGGATCTATAATTGTGGAAAGTATGAAGTTTTTCCTGAAGTTTGGAATTTTTGAATCAGGAGGACTCCACCCTTTGCAGCCTCACAATTGCAAAGGTGAAAGACTTTACTCTGAGAACAAAGCCCCTGGAGACTGTGTTCCAGAATGGGTGAGGCCTAGAGAATTTGTTCCTCCAGAATAGGTTCATAGTGCTCAGCAGTGATCGAACTTGACCCCTACAGCCAGTAGAGAAGAAAGTCCTCATGCTCCACCCGATGGCAGACCTTGATGTCATCCACATGGTGCTGGTAGGTGCAGACAGAATGAAAGAGCTGTGAGGTCAGGAAGGCTTTCACCCAGATTTTAACAGAAAGCCTGGGAGGACAGGAGATGTGCCTCTGAAACGATAGTGTACAAAGCTCTAAGTGTGGGCCCAAAGGTGCAGTATAGGCCTCAATGTTGGAGAAGCCAGGAACATGGATTATCTGAAAAAGCTCTAAGCAGTGAATGAAGCTGGCCCAAGAGAGAAGCCATAAAAGCTACAACTACTAGCAGTACTACAGGGACAGGGTAACCCAGACCTTTGGAGTTCACATTTTGCCATAGATATTGGACATGGAACTATGGAACATAGTGATTGTTATGCTGGATTTTAGTCTTATTTTGGTTCATTCCTGTCTGCCCCCCTATTTGTACTTTATAAATGGAAATGTTTGTCTTGTTACATTGTATTTTTGAATTGTTTAATTTTCTTTTCATTTCCACAGGGGCTTGCCTTAAATCTCAGAGACCTTGGAATTGGACTTTTCAGCAATGATGGAACTGTTAAGATTTGGACAGTTCTTAGAGATGGGCTAAATGCCTTTTGCACAAAGGATGTACATGAGTCTCTGGAGGGCCAAGGATGGAATGTTGTGTTTCGTGCCTAGATGGCCTCACAAAACCTCAGACGGTGATAGATGGGGCTTTTCAAAGGAGGGTGGATCTAGGGTGTGTGAACGTAGATTAAGGGTGTGATGGTAGAATTGGGGGTGTGTGGTAGAGGATTAGTCCACTAAATGGTTTATCAGTGTTCTGGTTGGGGGAAATGGGTAACACCACAATGGGTGTCAGTGGCATCACCCCATTCACTTGCAGCCTGGATGAGATAAAAAGGAAAGGGAGGCTGGTTGTTGCTGCCTGCTCCTGTGCTCCCTCCAGCCTACCCTGCCATGGACTCTTTCTTTCCTTCTGTACCCCTCTGTCATGCCACACTGCCCTAAAGTCAGCCAGCTATGGACTGAAACCTCTACAAACTGTGAGTTAAATAACTTGCCGGTGCTCTGTATTTTGTCCAAGCAATACAAAAGTAAATCAACATAGTTGATAAACCAAATAACTGTTGAATACTGTGATTCTATGCCAAAAACATACTACTTCACCCAGGAAATCACCAGAAGAGAAGGTTAATAATTATCTTTGGTCTCTAATTGTTTGTTCATAATTTATGTAAATAATGAATGCCACAATGTCTTGTACAGTCACTGTTCAGGGTTTTACAAGTAAACAGAGACAATTCACTCATTCACTGCAAAAATTAAATATCCAACTGGGAGTGGCAGTGTATGCTATAATCCTAGCACTCTGGGAGGCTGAGGAGAAGGACTCAACTTCAAGCCCAGACTGGGTAACTTAGTGACTTAGCAAGATTCTGTCACACACACACACACACACACACACACACACACACACGTTAAAGGGCTGAGGATGTAGCTCAGTGGGTTCAATCCATCGTATTGCTAAAAAAGAAAAAATAATACCTACCTTGCACCAGGCACTATTACATGTACTGAAGCATTTGCATTAATTAGGATTAGTCATCTCCACATTATAAAAAAACATGAAAAGAACTGTAGCTCAAATAAGTCCTCAACTTACAAAGTTCTGGTGTCAAGAACTTTCACGGATATGAACAGACCTCACATTATGAACATTTGCAGATGCAAACAAAGCATGGAACTAGCTCATGTGCCGGAAGATAGTGTCATGGCTGTAGTGCTGTGTGCCTACTGTACAGTGTGACAGTGTATAGTAGTACTGGGTTCAGTCTGTGTTCAGGATGTCCAGAAGCAAGAGGAAAAGCAGTGGTGATGTGCAGAAGACTGCTGGGAAGCACAAGACAATACACATTTTACAGTATATTTGTGTCAAAGGTGTATAACACTCACTTTATCTGACTTGGGAATGAATCTGATTTACAAAAGTTCTTCCCAAACAGAACTTACTGTCTGTTAGGGCATTACTATAGTTCTTAGTTATTTAGTACACTGCTCTAAGCACTTTACATACATTATCTCATTTAATCTTTACAGTAAAAAGTTAAATGTTTAGTCCCTTTTATAAATGAGGGTATGGAAGTAAAATTCATTACTTTGCTCAGGGTCACACAGCGATTAAGAAATATAATCAAATCTCAATGAATACCCATCTGGCTTCCAAGTTTACTCTCTTTACCATGGCACTAAGTTTCCCTCAACTAAATAAGAACATATTCTGTCCTACATATAACATCAGGAATACAAATGAGGTCAGGCTGGTATCTTAACTTATTCCGCTATCCTCTGAATGCAATGTCTACATCGTGCTCTAAAGTGGTTACCCTAGCACCAACCATTATGTTCAATGCAGTCAGCAAGAAGAGGAAAACGGAACTGATTAAACTCTACTTTTCAGGAGTATTGTTAGCAGTTTCCTAAGTCTATTAATCATCTTTGCAATTCTGGTACCAAATACTTGCCATATGCAACTTAAGGGAGGAAAGGCTTATTTGCATACAGGGGCTTCGGGTCAAAGTTAGCTGGTGCCAAGGGTGGAAACACAAAAGCAGTAAATAGGCACAGAGGAAAAAAGCTATTTATACCATAGCAGCCAGGAAGCAGAGAGCAAAGAGAAGGTGCCTGAGAAATAACATGTCCTTCAAAAGCACTCTCTGGTGACCTAAATCCTGCAACTGGGCCCCACCTTCTAAACGCCCATTCAGCTAACGAATTCACCCACTGATGAGGTAGTTCCCTCCTGACCTAACCACTCCTCTCAGTCTCGGCTCTGAACACTGCTGGATTGGAGATCAGACCCTCGCTACATGGGGACTTGGGAGATGCTTCATATTTAAATCACAACCGCAAGCAACTTCTATGCGTGTTCCCTAAGGCAACATTTAGTCACCAGATTGTATAGGAGTCTGAGATGTGCAATCTTTAATCTGGGTGAGCCATACCCAGCTGTCATTTGAGAATCCAATATTGAATGAAAAAAGAAGAGCAGAAGTCTTTATGAGAATAGTGATAAAACAACCCCCAAACAACTATTTTTTTCAGAATATCCTTGTTGCTGCTCCTCGTGCATCTATTTATTCTAAGTCACACTCTTTCTGATTCTAGAACCTTTGGAAATCACTTGTAAGCCTTAATTCTGCTGCTTTTTCCTCATAAGATTTATGATAAACAGACAGCACCTGTCTCTAAGCAATACTGACAGTCTGAAAAACAATAGTTCTCATGCTGCTGATCACCTGTGTTTTCCTCCGCATTTTTAGTACAAAACATTTTAAATGCATTTTCATTAGAATAAAGTACCCTTATTGCATCCTATTGAAAAAACTCACTTGCTGAAAATTACTATATATGTACTAATTTTTAATGTTGGGATATTTGTAAATACTAAAGTAAGAAAAATAGAACCTGTATGAACTTGGAAGGAATATCTAGGACCAGACATCTATTAGATTCATGGTGAGAATATCCGAGATAACATATCAACATCTAAAGACAATTCTATTGGTTTAGAATGTTATGGAGATGTAGGGCCCACTCCCCTTCAAAAATATATCCTCATGGTTTGACTCAGGTGCCCTTTAACTTCGTACTATACCAGGTAGACACATACCGGTATGCACAGTTCCTCTTATGGGCATTGAACTCCAACAGCAGTCCCTCAAACAAGTGCTATGCTCTTGCTCACAACTTGCAGCTCACTCGTTAGGTAGTGATGTTATTCACACAGCAGATTTTTATTCTTTATATTCTCTAAAAGCTCTAATTATGTTTTCCTATAAGTTGAAAGGTATTGTGGTTTGTGTATAGATGTTCCTCCAAAGCCTCATGCCGTCCTAAGGCTTTTTCAGAGGTGGCTGAATCTACAGTGTGTGATGCTAGGATGAAGGATGTGTGACGAGTAATCAGTCCACTAATTGGTTTGGGATCGTTCTGGCTGTGAATAAGGGTGTGAGTGCTACACCTGTGGGTGCCTGCCTACAGCATAAGGGACAAAAAGAGTTGTCTCCCCACCCTGTTGCTTTTGCTGTTTGCTGCAGCCATGAACTTTTGCCCTCTTCCGTGTGCCTCCCTGCCTTGGAGCCAACAGATTATGGACTAAAACCTCTCTACAAACTGTGAGCTAAGAAACCTTTCCACCCTTAACTTTGAGTGTTGGGTATTTTCTCTCAGCAATGAGAGAAAAGTACCTAAAACAAAAGCTTATGAGTAATAGTTGTTAATACTACAAAATATTAAGCTAAAGGCCTGAAATTCCATATCACTGAAAATACTCTATAAAGAGGAACCACTATTTCTAAATTTGGAATATACATGACATGGCTTGGTCTGGTTTTGGTTGTCTTTTATTTTGATTTCCTGAATATTCTCAGGCTCCTGCTACTTCTGAGTTCTTTCACAAATCTCTCATGTAGATGGAAAGTAGCAGAATCCCCCAAAAACTTTTTGTGTATTTTATACTTTGATAAGAACAAGACCTGTGCTCTAAAAGTAATTTTCATGGAGCAAAAAAACAAAAAAAACAAATGATTGACTAGTCCTTACAGAAGAGAAGTATTTTCAATGATGCTGATTTCTGCCCTATCCTCAGTTTCTTCACGAGCTAATGCCTCCATAGTTGGCTTCAACGAGAACCATTTTGTAAATGCTCATGCAATGCTAAGATCAAGGGCACTGGGACTAAGGGTGGGTGTGTTAACTGCCCTAAGTAGCCTTGGTGAGATGTAAGGGATAGAAAGTCTGTGGTTGTTGCCTATTGCTTTGCCATTTTGTGACCACTACACACTGTTTTTTCTCTGTGATGACTCTCTGTAGTCAGTGGAGTGTGGACTCACACTTCTACCAACTGTGGGCTATACAAACATTTCCCTCATTAAGTTTAGGTTAAAGCTTGCAGCAGAAACTTCCACACAGTCTACTGTTGAGGCAGTGGCATAGCTACTGTTTGGGGCTCTTAGCCAGATTTGTGTTGAGAATCAAGTGCAAAGAACCCAGCACACAATGATTTAGAAATGTTGTTAGTTTGGCAAGAAAGGAAGCACCAGTAAACTTGCAGCCTGAAAACACGGAACACATGAGAAATTAGTCACTGAAAAGACTTGCAAGGAAAAGCCACAAAAAATTAAAACTAAAAAGGAGAAAAAGCCAAAAACTTCAGAAGAAGGTAACAGAAAATACAGCCTGAAGACTTCACAAGAACCAGCAGGATGCCAGCCTTTGCAGCTTCAGAGTTGCAAAAGTGAAAGACTCTGCTCTGAGAAGAGAGGCCCAGAGTACCAGTTTTTAGAATGGTGGGGGCCAATGTAAGTTCTTCCTCGGGATATGATCCATAGGCACTCAACCTTTACATCAAAGACAGAAGGAAACATGGATACTGCTACAGCTGGCAGCAGACCTTGCCATCATCCACATGACGCTAATTTTAGGTATATGCAGAATGCAAGAGTTGTGAGGTCAAGAAGGCTTCCACCCAGAATTTACAAGGCCTTGTTGGAGGCCAGGCAGCTCTGAGCTTGAAGCTAAAGGTGCAGTGGAGACCCCAGAAGGTTGGAGAAGCCAGGAATGTGGATTGTCAAAAGCTTTAAAGGGTGAGCAAACCCAGTCAAAGAAAGAAGTTGTGGGAGGTACAACCACCAAAAGTGCAATAGGGGTGGATCCACCCATACACTTTGTTGTTGATATCTCACTGCCAGTTGCCCTGGATGCTGTACAAGAGTCTATAGGATTTAATGTTTGCCTTGCTAGATTTGGAGCTTGCTGTGGTCCTATTTCTTTTAGTCTCCTTATTGTGGCATTGCATGTTGGAAGTGTTTCTTTTCATTTGTGCAGTGGCTTGCAGGTAAGAGTTCGTCTTGAATCTCAGAGGAAAATTTGGACTTGGACTTTTGTCAATACTGAAATTCTTAAGACTTTGGCAACTCTTAGAGGTGGAACAAATGCCTTTTACATGCAGGGATGTGTATGAGTCTTTGGGAGGCCAGGATCAGAATGTTATGGCTTGTGTCTAGATGTCCTCCCAAAGACTCATGCAGTCATAGTGGGGTTTTTTCAGAGGTGGCTGGATCTAGAGTATGTGGCACTGGAATTGATGCATGGTGCAGTGCTGGGCCCAAGGTCACTAGGATTAAGGGTGTGAGTGCTACCTGCCCTAAGAAGCCTGGATAAGATATAAGGGGTAGAAAGAGAAATGATTGTCCCCTGTTGCTTTGCTACTTTCTGCCTATCATGAACTGTTTCTCATCTGAGATGCCTGTCTACAGACCCAGCCGAGTATGGACTGAAACATCTACTAATTGTGAGCTAAATAAACCTTTCCCTTTTAACTTTGGTTGTCAGGTATTTTGTCTCAGCAACAAGAAAGAAAGGAACTAAGACATGTGGAATGTGAAAATTCTGTTTCAATTTTTTTGATGACTCTGATATTGTTCTAACAATAAAGCTTATTATTAATAAATGGTGCTGGAAAAAACTGGCTTTCCACATACCAAACACTAAACCTAGGCTCATATCTATCACCGTGGACTAAACTAAAGTCAAAATGGATCAAAGATCTAAATATTAAAACAGAAACACTAAATATATTGGAAGAGAAAAAAGGTAGAAATCTTGAAGACAGGGTTAGGGAGAGACTTCGTGTACAAAACCCAGATCTCACAGGAAATACTACAAAGAATCAACAAATGGAATCTCACCTTATCAGAAAGCTTTTGCACAGCAAAAGAAATCACCAACAGAGTGAAAAGACAACCCACAAAGTGGGAAAAGAGTACAACCAGTTTCCCCTCAAACAAAATATTTACAGGTAGAACATATAAAGAATTGAAAAACATCAGGCCCCCAAAATTCAAAGATCCAATCCAAAAATGGACATTTGAGATAAATACACTTCTCAGATGAAGAAATACAAATAACAAATAAATATATGAAACAATGGTAAACATATTTGGTCATTTCAGAAGTGCAAATTAAAACAACACTGAGATTCTCACCCCAGAAAGAATGGCGATCATTAAAAACTTCAACCAATAACAAATGCTGGTGGGGCTATGGAAAAAAGGAACCTCCTCAACCACTGGTGGGAATGCAGACTGGTGGAGCCACTCTGGAAATCACTGTGGAGATTCCTTAAGAAAACTGGGATTAGAGGTCCCATTCAACCAGCCATTCACCTTCTGGGTATCTTCTCAGAAGAATTAAAAATGTCACACCACAGCAATATATGTGCACCCATGTTTATAGCAGCACAGTTTGTCATAGCTAAATCTTATAAACAACCAAAATGTCCATCAACTGAGGAATGGATGAAAAAGATGGGCTTTTTTCATATGTAACAGAATACTACTTAGCCATAAGGAAAGATAACCTTGAGACTTCTACGGGTAAATGGATGCAACTCAAAACCATACTCATGAGATACTTCAGACCCACATGTGTAAACATCATATTGTTTCATTAGTATGAGAAACTGGAAGAGTAAATAAGATCCTAAATGTATAATAGATATTGTGAATAGGGGAGAAAGTGTTCAAAAGAAAAGAAATACTGTAATGGGAGAAAGGGCAAAGGAAGGAAAGTAAAAGAAAGGAATATATATATATATATATATATATATATATATATATATACATACACACACACAAGGTAGTTAAAATAGTTATGCAGCTAGTTTCTCTTAGTTCATTGATAAGAAAGTTTCTTTTTTTTTTCTTTTTTGGTACTGGAAATCCAACTCAGGACCTTGCACTTGCCAGGCAGGTGCTTGTGCTGCTAAGCTATATCCCCAACTAGACAAGAAAATTTTGTGCTAATACTTTTTGGACAATCTTTCATGCCTATATCTGGTACTCTGAAAAACTACTAAGAATATAACAATACACAATGTATTATTAATTGTTACTCTCTTACTAGCCTGTTTTGAAAATGTGTTTTAGGGTTATTTTAATTTTTTTCTGCTTGAAATAAAAAACCAAAGCTTATTAACTTCAGTAAACCAATAAATCATATAAAAAGTGACAACAGTCCACACCAGGAAGTTTGCAATTCCTTATCTAAAATCAAATAGACTAAACTGGAAAGAAACCCAGCTGTCAGAACCCTGAACCATACCAGACTAGAGAAAGTGATTTCAAAGGTCAAGCAGTTAGCAGAGGTCTTACTTAAGGGAAGCCCCGTGGCATTGCCGCCTGCTCCATGAGTGACAGGGAAGGCCTCTGACCTCTAGGAAGAAAAGCGCAGAATGAGCAGCATTTAAGTTGCAATTGAAAATAGGTATGTTGAAATGTGCAGATATTTATCGGGGCCAACTTGTAACATCCACATAAAAATTCGTTTCTGAATATGTGAATGTAGGTAATTAGTAGTCAACATGCATCTAGTGCTTTAATAGTCATAATTACATGATTTTAATAAAGATTCTGTAATTTTCATCCTTATGAGCACTGTTACCTTACTGCTCAGTTTATCTCCTGGACTTAGCTAGCCCAACAGGGGCCATTTGGAGGAACAGAACCAAAACTGCAAGTAGGCATTTTGTCTAAGATGCCATAACTAATTTCTTGAAGCTGACTCTAGTATACTTAAGTTAATTTTGTCATTTATTCAAACTAGGAACACTTACTCTTCTGAGTTTTTTACTACATTGGTTACTTTTCTACCTGCACTGTTGGCAGCTAACCTGAGGTTCAGGTGGCTGTTTGAATTATAATGAGAAAATGCAGTATTAAATCCATCTTCTGCTTCCCCTGATGACTAAGCCAGGTTCTAGTTCCAGCAGTATAAGGGCCTCAGTTAAATCTATTCACATGGCTTGTGAATGTAGGAGACAGAGTTTTCACTGTTATTTTCTACAATGCGCAGACACAAAGCCCAGTCTCTGACTGTCAACATCAAAACCTTGGAAAGGTGTATCGAGATCAGCTTCATTCTGCCTGGGTAAATTTGAGAGGATGAAAACTTCAGAGAACCCGGACTAGCAGAGAGCTCTAATGGGAATCAGAATGGGTGCCAGGAAAAATTGAACAGCAGGAGGAAGGGGTGCAGAAATGAAATTCATATGAAAAACAGAATTAGGACACAGTGTAGTATTAAGTTTCTTCCAAAAATATCTATGGATTACAAACCCTGGGGAAATCACTTCATGTCATTAATAGAAAGTAACAACATACAAGGGCCAGCACTGGCAGCAAGGTGATGCACAGCACCACCTGGAAACTCCAGGTTCAACGGCCGGAAAGTACAGCATCACCTGCGAATTGTAAAAGGGGAGAAAACAATAAGGGGCATTCTTCCCATGGGAGTGGAACCCTTTCTGGGAATTACCTATGAGACCATTCATGTGTATTCAGCAGGTGGTGGAAAATCTGCCAGAAGAGTGGAACTCTTGGGCTGCTGTTTAATATTAAAGATGACTTGGAAGAGGTTCCAGGGAAGCTTTCACTAAAAGCAACTTTAGAGGATGCCCCTCGCAGGTCAAAGCTGATGTTTACACAAGGCAATAATCAGTTCAGACACACAGTAGCAGTGTCTCACCAATAGGTACCTTTTGTTTTACTTGAAGTACTATGCTTTATTTAAAGTGTGAACCTAGGGGAGTCAGCATTAAAAGCCCAATAATAAGAAGGAAAATATTTGGACATTTAGCAAGGATTTAATAAAGTCTGTTGATTAGATAGTAATACAGTACCAAAGTTAATTTTCCAACTTTGATAATAGCACTATGGTTATATAAGAGAATGACCTTATTGGTAAGAAATATGCACTGAAGTATTTTTGGAAAATGTAGCCTCATATTTGCAACTTTCAAATGTCTCAGAAAAAATGTATGTGAAGAAAGAGGGTGAGGAAAGTCAGAAAAAATGGTAAAACAAATGTGGCAAAATACTAAGAGTACAGGCTGGGTAAAAGTTACATAACCCTCATCTGCAGTACTTCGTGATTTCCCTAAGTTTGAGATAATTTCAAAACAAAATTTTATTCAAACAAGGCTTTGTCAACAACACAAAAACAGCTGCTCAATCTAGAAATATTGTTAAAGGTGCCCACCCAGCCTCTTTAATGTTATAAGATTGTTCCTAAGGATTGTAACGTTTTCCAGAAATCTCTGTAAAAAATTAAAATGTCTTGGATGATAAAAATAGAGGCTTAATTCCTGCTCATTATCCTCCTGAAGAAAAGCAGGACCCTAAGGAACTTTTTCTCTCTGGCTTTTGTCATGCTAATCTAACCAATGGTCTTTCCCTTCTAGTACATAAATATGCATTTAGGTTTCACTAGTTAAGTAAAAATCACATTAAATATCTTGTGAAACAACAGTAGAAGTTAATGTCAAAATAATACCTTTTGATTGATATGCCGTGCTTCTGGACTACGGTTCTAAAATCTTATTTCTCCTTTTTATAATCAACAGACATTAGTACTAATGGCTCGATATATTACCCACAATCTTTTCTATGATATGTGCAGTAAAGATTTGATATTGAAGTCTTACTTAAGTGATTGTCATGAGACTATACCCAATATTAAAACATTCTTAGATTTTAAAATATTTCATATATTTTCTACATATTTGAAGAAGGACTTTTATGTCTCCCTCAGCACTCCAGTTTGAGCTAAAATATAAAAACTTGTATGTGTTTCATAATTTCTGTCCACTCCTGAAAGGAAGATTGACATCTCATGGTAGAATTGGAAAAGCAACTGAGCGGTTGAACTGCAGCCCCTCCTTTCTGTGTTTGGAATAATGAGGAACGCAACATTCTTCTCTGTTCTTGCTCTCAGGGCAACTACACCAGGTCAAAACCAAGACCTACTTTCCAGATGCAGACTGAAGCCTCATCGCCTTCCCCTTCTGGAAGCTCAGATATAGTGTAATATTCTTCCATGTGTTTACTGAACTGCAAAGAACCTCCTAGGCTTTTCAATAAGGAAAACAATGTTTCATCTTTCGTCTTTTTGACTTTTGGTCCTTATTTATATAAATTTGCTCAACACTCAGCAGAGGAAGTCCCATAGCCAGGGTTACCTGAGGGAATTTGAAACAACATTGATAACTATAACCACGGCAAAGTCTCAGCTCCAGAGAGAGATGCTGCCAGCACCAAAGCGAGGGAGAAAATATCCTGTCCTTTCCCTTTCACCCTTCCTCTGATGTGTCGGGTTCACTGGCTAAACCCAAGCGCAAATCAGCTGACAAAAGAGGCGCGGAAATATAGGAATGCTCCTCCTCATTTAACGCCATTAGGTAAAGTAGGGAAGGATGAGAGTCACCTCTGTGAGAATCTAGAAACCTGAAGTCAAGTGTGATGAGCCGTCTCAGAGACAAAGAGACTCACTCACACATTCAGCGGTTCTGAGAAATCCTCTCCAGAGAAGCCAAGGTCTAGCACAGGCAATATTTGTTAAACAGCAAATATCTGTGTTGTTTATTCCAGTGCTTTATCACCAGAAAACTAAACAAAAAAGGTACCATTTGAATCCTCATTTCTCACTCCCAAACCATAAGGGTAAAAGCAACGAGTATTTATTTAGTTTTTATTTCTCCCCAAATTTAGAGTATATTTATACCATCCTTCCTCCTTTCATTCTCCTTATATGGAAATCCTTCTCATCACCAGGTCAAAATTCAACCTTCAAAAGGATGTGCCTCTGTGGTGATATTCTTGAAGACTTTTCCTTCTTTTTTGCTTTAAAATTGGGAGAGGAAAAAACAATCACTTAACAAGTGAAAACAAAAGGACCCCCAAGACTGAATAAATATGAATAGAGAAGACACATTATTATTTCTTAATTTTAACTTCATACAAGACAGATTTTAAAATGGACAGGAGATAAAATTTAAAGAAAACAGTTACTTCATGTGGCACTTCAAAATAAAATGTTCTTTTAAGTATGGGCTTTAGGAGGAAATAAAGTGATGTATAAGTTTTAGAAAGGAAGAAACCACAATCTACCCGAGCCTTTAGTCTGTAATAGGCTCCTCGGCCCCATTAGTAGCAATTTTGTCCTAATCCTACTTGCAATACTAAAACAGTGGAGGCGGCAGGAGCAAGGTCTGAAACTGGGAGCAGTTAATTTCATCAATGAGTGGAAATTTTATGAGTTCAGTAAATGAAGAATGTCTTGTTGGGTACTTAGGTGGAAAAGGGAAATTTGGTGAAGTCAAGTCATAATATAATTCTTATGGAGGATGTTCTGAGGAATCTAAAGGTCATCTGCCTCCCAGCTCCAAAGAAATACAACCCCGCAGGACCCTCCCTGGCCATTTATGATCTGCCTCTCTGAGTTGTCTCTTAAGGCCTGAAGGACTGACCCAACCGCCAACGCAGGCAGATACACTCTCCTGAGGCCTTTTCTAAATATGTGATGTATGGCCTCCCTTGTCCTGCACAGAATGTGAGGAAAAAAATATCCATAAAACTGCCCACATTGCAGTAGTTAGATTTTGCTCCTGTCCTGGGAGTTGGTATTTGGAGCATGTAGTTGAGGAGTAACTAATGGATTCTTCGTGATAATAAAAGTCATTTAGGGAGAATTCAGAAACACAAAGTCCAGTCAGAATTTAAGGGGCTGTGGTAAATCTATTTCAACAATACTTTCCCTACCAACTTGAAAAATGTTCATGGAAATATCTCACTCTTACGTCAGCTATTTCCTGGGGACATCTAAACAACTTCCACTTTACTGAGGAACATGTACTCTGGAAGTGAGCACATCATTGAAAAGATTTGTTTGTATCTTATACTGGTGCCATCCAGCTACTTACTCATTTATTCCTGTAGCATCACCATCTCCTCCTCTCCACTGTTACCTACATATAGGAATAAGTTTGAACCACAAATGAACAAAACTAGCAGGTATTTTCTAGGTTCAACAAAGTTCACTCCCATAGGACTTTATATCCTAAAGAACTGCTCTCTGTAAGCTATTTGGTGCTTATCAATGAAAACTTACCTTGCCATTGCAAAGTCATCTATAATCCAATCACTTGTCTTTATTCATAAATTTTAAATTAAGGTTGTGAAAGTATTTTAATTATTAATCAATAATTGATTAATAATCCTGACTTTGTTCCCCTATTGATTTAATTTGCTTTATAGGGACATGCATATTCTATTCAGTTATTAAAAAGTAAATGTATGTGAGGGAAAAAAGAAAACTAAATAATGATATGAGCTAAAGCTGTGCCAGGAGTGAAGCAAGTACTAACAAATACACGCACATTTACACAGGTAAACACGCACAAGTATGAGCTCATATTCAAATGATCACATTTCAATAGGTGGACTAGAAGTCTACCTGTAAGTTTTTAAGTGATACAAAAATTGCAAATATTGTCAGTTGATTCACTTAGCAAATGCACAAGGCCCTCTAGATAAAAGCAAGTCATTCTGACATGAAACATAAAAATCTTTCCTGTAAAGTGACTGAATGTTACCAGTGAAATGTTCACAGAAAACACAGGCAAAAGTAGGAAAAATAACTTTTATGGTGGAACAGATGGCAAGGAAGAAGAGTAATGATAGTGATTAATAAATTGAATACATTATATATATTAAAAACAATAGAAAGATCTTTAACAAAAAATTAGGAAGAAAATAGCAATAGCCAATTTATACTGATGTGCTGGGCATTGTGGTACATACCCATGTTCCCAACACTAGAGAGGCTGAGGCAGGAGGATCATAAGTTCAAGGCCTGCCTGGGCTACATATTAAGTTTGAGGCCAACCTGGACAACACAGCAAGGCCCTACCTCAGAACAAACACACAAACTATTTTGATGTATTGAGCACATGGTCTCCGTTCTAGTCACTTTATATGCAATCATTTAATCTTCACAAAAATCCTTTGGGGTCAGCCTTAGTGTTACCCTCACTTCAGAGACAAAGGAAAGTGAGCTGCAAAAATTCAGAAAAACTTGTTTAGGGTTACACAACTAGTAAGTTGAGACACTCGAGTTTAAACTCATGTATTGTGGCTTCAAACCCCTATAATAGTCCAATTTATAGCACCTATTAAAATAATATTTGAAGTGAAAAATTACATATGCATTCAGTAAATTAATTACAAGATAATAATGTATATTATAGCATTCATCATCTGCAAATGTAGAAATGAAGAAAGAATAGGAGAGGAAGAAGTAAGGTAAGAAAAATATTTGAATCAGAGGAAAATTGTATGAGCTTATCTACCCAAGAAAATCTCCCTGGTGAAGATAACCTTGGGGAGGTGTATGTCTATATACATATTTACTCATGTATATATCAACAGAAATAATAAATGTTCAATAAATATTTGTTGGATGAATGAATATATAACACAGAAAATCCCCAATTTACTGCAGACTGACTTAAAATTTTCAGTTTTACAATGGTGCAAAGTGATATGCACTCAGTAGAAACTGCCCTTGAATTTCAAACGGTGATGTTTTACTGGACGCTCTGTGTAGTTTGATCCTGCCTGGAGTAGCTGGGCAGTGGCTGCCAGCTGCAGCTCCCAGACAAGCACAACCAAAAGCTTTAATGTCTGATCACTAGAGTGTACTGTGTTGCCCAGCTGTGGTGTTTGCAAGGTGAAGCTTATTAGATGCATTTCCAACCTAAATTACCTTCAATTTATAGTCAGTTTATTGGGCTACAACTCCATTATAAATTGAATAATATCTGTATATACTTCTTTGAAGCTACATATCCCCTGCGTAAGATAATTGTGCTCAATAAGAAAGACTGATCTCAGTGATAAAGGTTTTTCCTTTCCATTTTATATTTCTGGTATTTTTCTACCGGTATACGTACATTGCTTCTTATTGTTTTCATATCAAGTGTAATTCTCTAGAAAGCAGGATTATAAGACTTTGTTACTATATATTCAGCACATGCAAATATTGGTAAGTGTTAAGAAACACAATGTTTATAATTATGTTTTCAATAATGCTAGCAATCTAAGAGTAAATGCACACACACACATACACACACACACACACACACCCTAAAATCTATGTGAATTGAACCAGAGCAATACAATGAATAGGTTATTCAAATTATTTTTTATTTGGTTTCCTTAATTGATTTGTTTTTATTTTTATTCCTGTAAAAAGACTCCTCTCATGAATCTCTCCTTCCTCAAATTAAACAGGTTAAAGATGAGAGGTGAAGCTGGGAGTGGTGGCACACACTCAGGAGGCTGATACAGGAGGATCTTCACAAATTCAAGGCTAGCCTGGGCTACCTGTTGAATTCAAGGCTATTCTGAACTACATAGTGAGAACATGTCTCAAAACCCACCATCATCACCCAATCAAAAAGACTCAAGGTGAGAGCATCACCAGAGTCAGATGATAAACACAGTGGTATCTTTTACTTTCAAATGTACATGTTAACTTCCACGAAACATCTGGTACTTATCCTGTAGATCTCTGTCTTGCCAGCCATAATTTAACTAAGTGTCAAAACTAAAATCTTCTTAGAAATAATCTTACTACTACTCTTGTTTTTACCTCTTACTAATTATTGTACCTGTGGGCAGGTAGTATAGAGGCTATTAAGTAATTTAATAGAGTTTTTTGGTTTCATGATTAACTGATACAAAATTGAACTATTTCTCTTCTTAAATGTAATCAAGTAAAGATTCTGCTCCTGATTAGCCATTGAATAGGTCCAGGAACATAATCAGATACTTGCCTGTTTTGTCAACCTCTGATTCGGAGCCTTTATTGTAGCTGAATGGCTTTAATCTCCTAACAAGTAATGTAACATTTAAGTAGATGAGGAAAAAAATGGTTTTTCTAAGAAAAGTTTCCATCTCTGTTATGCAAACATTAGGGCTAAAATCTTCCTAGAAATCTACTAGAGGCTGTAAGGAGTTGATACAGAAAAAAAGATGGCTTTCAATATTCTGACATAAGTTAGAATTGTTATTTTATCCCTTCTTTTTATAAATCAAGCCAAAATATATCTTGGGCTTTTACAACATAGTATAAGGCACCAGAGGAGAAAGAATCATGGTTTTGATTTTTCAGAAATAGTCATCTCATTAGAAAAATATGATGTAGCTAAATAATAAGTAAAAAATTAAAATTCTAAAATTGTGCTATATGAAAGATAAATCTTCAGTTTCTTTCTATAATCTCTAAGATCTTTTTCTGTTTTGAGTGTGTTCTCTACCTTTTATTATTAGATTTCTTTAAGACTTATTTTCCATTCTTTTGTCTGTATGCTCTTTCAGTGATCTCATCCATCCCCATGGATGTAAAACCACAAAGAGCCTGATGTTTCCACAACTTGTGCATCTTATGGACCTTCTGTCTAGTGTATATATCTGCTTAGATAGCTCAAATATCTCTAAGATTTTAAAATTACTTTCCTTTTCTTAAAATGTTTATTTTTATTAGTATATGTTTGCCTTCATCGTGGGGAGTTGGTCTATGTATGTGACACATTTTAATTCTTTCTTTTCATGTTCTTTCCCACATTTTTCTCCTCCCCTCCCTAGATTTAAAGACCTTAAAATTTTAACTCCTGACCATCTCTCTTCTGTACTAAAATGCTCATCTCAAAACTTTCCTATCTCAACTGTCCAACTTAGAAACCTGAGAAATATGCTTGAGACACCGACCCTTCTCTTCCACTCCTATATCTAACCCACCCCAAAAGTCAATCAAGTCAATTTTATCCACGTCTCTTTGCACTCGGACTGCGTACCTCGTCTTCCTCTTCTGTGCCTTCCTCCCTTCCGCAATCCGTTCTGCACGTGTTATTAAATGATTCTTTAAAATGAAAAGTCTCACTGTTTTTTCTTTTAAGACTTTGTAAGTTTCTCTAAATTTAAAATAAGAGTACAATTAGATTGTATCATTTGCCATCTTTATGTCTCAAATAAGACATATATTTTTAAAAGCCTATTATATTTGAACAGAACCCCAATTGCATAAGAAATAAAATTAAGGATCAATAAATGGGATCCTATCAAATTAACAATCTCTACCCAGCAAAGGAAACAACCAACAGAGATAAGAGACAACCTACAAAATGGGAAAAATTTTGCCATCTATTCCTCAGACAAAGGACTAACAACTAGAATATATAAACAACTCCAGCAATTAGATGGCCAAAAATAAAAGAAAGAAATGGGTGAATGGAAATAATAGGCATTTCTCAGAGAAGTATAAATGACTAATAAATACATGAAAAAACGTTCAACACCTTTGGCCATTAAAGAAATGCAAATTAAAACAACTGTAATTCCATCTTGCTCCAGAAGGCAGGGCTATTACCAAGAAATCAAATAATAACAAATGCTGCCAGCCTTCAAGGGAAGAAGGAACTCTTTTATGCTGTACCTAGGAATGTAAATTGATACAACTATCATAGAAAGCAGAATAGAGAGTCCTCAAAACACTAAAACTAGATATTCCATTCAACCCAGCTATTCTATCCATCTTCCTGAAAGAGTCAGAAATATACTACAGTGATCCATGCATAGCCATGTCTATAGCTGTGCAATTCATAGCAGTTAAATTTGGGAAGTGGCTTAGATCCGTTAGTGCACTAACAGATAAATCAATACAGAAAATGTGGTATTTATTCACAATGGAGTAGTATTCTGCCATCGAGAAGGAGACACCTGAGTCATCTGTGGGAAAATTGAGATAATTATGTTAAGTGAAATAACGTATCACTTAAGTAGCGCGTAGTTCCGCGTAATGAGAAACCCAAACTGTAAAAATAAAGAGCGAAATACAACGCAGACAATGGGAAATAGGAAGACAATTCTGTTGCAAACGGGAAGAGGACCGAGAGATGGAGGGAAGGTGGGGGTAAGAAAGATGTGTCCTCTTTATGCACCAACTCCCCGTGAAAATTATAATCATTACATATTGCAAACATTAACTCATAATAAAAAATTGCAAAAATAATTTGTTGTATTTTATACATATGACTTTTAATTTTTGACTTAGCTTTGGATTTTTAGTTCACTCATATGTCCCCTACTGAACTCTAATCTCCATGCTGGTCTCTTTATAGACGTAATTTCATTCAATGTTCATACTAACCACATTTTATTTCTTATCCCATTGTACAGATGAATAAAATACAACTTAGAGGAAATAAGTGACTTTCCTAAGGACATGATCTGATACAATGAAAAGCTACACTGAAACCAAGATTAGCTAAAAGCTGTAGGTTCTGTAGTTATCGCTCATGCTGTATCTCGCTCCTCTATACCCACAATCTGAAATCACAGTTGTAGTGTACTATAGAAATTCCTCTTGAAAATTACTAACAGCTAAACTCAACATGAAAGAAAATCTCAAAAATGTCAAATGTCAAACAGTTTTTAACCGAATAATTGTGTAGGAGCTGGGTAAGAAACTAGCTCCGTACTTTTATAGGGGAAGCCTGGAGAGTAACTTTATATAGAGAAACCTCAGCTATTAAGAGCTTTCAGGAAATGGAGCCTCAAATCTCACCTCCTCTACCTCTGCTTCTTGTGTGCATAGTTTTACAAATTAAATGAGGTCACGTGTCAGACATTCGTTATGGTCTTAGACTCATATCTTACTTGTTTTCATGGTCTTTTTTAAAATGACACAATTCTCTATTAGAAGAAGAAAAGGGACCAGAGAATGTATTCTCTGTTTGATGTAAGAGGTTCCCTATAGTCAACTGCAATCAAGAAAAATGGAATTTCAAAGGTTGAGATTGTGGAATGTACAATTCCCTGTGTTTGGTGACTTCCTCCTTAATCTATGCATCTATAGAGAGCTTTAGAGATGAGTTAAATTCAAGGTTCCTTTAAGCCTTGGCTTTATCAGTTGCTATCATAGAAATCCTTTCTATTTTAATTATATGTTTTGTTCTTTTCTATTTTGTCTTTTGGGTAGTGACTCATGCTTCGATCTTTACAACTCCCCTTTGGTACTATAGTTTTGTACCTGTGTGCTTAGTTCTCTGCTTGAAACCCGCTCTTCCAGGACAGCATGCCTAGATTAAGACCTATCACCTGGTTTCCCTGCTAGTCTGCTTTGTAGTGCTACTGGAAAATCTTCAATGAGTTCTAGTTCCCATGATTCTGAGTACCTCATTCTGCTTCTCATCCTCTACTCCTCCTTTTCTATTCACGAATCAAGGGCAGGTTTTAATATCCCCTAGCCTACCATGTATAGCTGTAGTAATAAGATCATGTGCATTTATTCTAAATGGAATGTACTGTAATTGACCACTTGGCTAATTCACTGAAGTAAAAGGTTAACATACCCAAGATATCCACAACAGAAACTTAAAGAGAAAAATATTTGGGGGTGGAGAGAATTTCTAGCATCCCTCCAGAGCACAGTTAATATATTCAAACATAGTTAATTAATAGTATAGTTTTTTTAAAAATCAGAGAAACTGTCATTTCTTTAGGAGTTATGTTAAATTTTAATTAGTTAGAAATTAAAATAATTTAAACTAATTTTCTGAAAAAAGTTTTAAAATGCTCATTTATATTACGGGCCTTGGAAAAAACCAAGACAGAAATCAGACTCCGGAGCCCTCCCACGTCTTCTGTGAAATCGGTGTTCTCTCATTGCTGGTGACCTTTTCTAACTGGTATATAACCACCTGCAATGGGGACGCTTCACTCGTCTGTTGTGGACCATACATTCTTTCCTAGCCCCTTGAGCTAATTCCTTTGAAATCCAACATGTCTACTATCAGAGCACAAAGGAGGCCCAAGGTGTAGACTGTGTATCTATGAACTTTTATTGCCTTTCCCATTGTAGATTCATGTATTCTTCTAATAGTCAGATGCTTCCAGGTAAGTGACTTGCTTGCTGGCTGTTATTATTTATGACCACAAATTAATAAATAATAACATCTATGAAGACAAAGGCACTGAAACCCTTCTCTACTGATATCCAGAGATATTAAATCACTGAAATTTCAGTAATGTAGTCAAAGGCAAATTGTAACTAGGAACAATAGGCCCTTTGAGAGGGAACTTGATTATAAAAGTCAAAGGTGAGACAGGTGCGGTGGTACATGCCTGTAATCTCAGCACTCTGGATGCTGAGGCAGAAGTATTGCTATGCATGCGAGGCCAGCCTGAGCTGCGAACTGAGACCCTGTCTCAAAAAACAAACAAAACAAAACAAAACAAAACAAAACAAAAGTGGAGGGAGTTTGCAAGTTCAAATAAGTCTACTCATTAGTTCTGAGGGTAAATTGAGAGTACTGGCCTGACTCCCAGACAGTACTGAAAATTCAATTACCATTAACATAGTTACTTTTAGCAACAGAACTGTCTTAATGGGCCACATTAATGTGAGAACTTCTGAATTAAAAGAGATTTTAACCCTTGTAAGGCCATTGCTGGCTGTAGAAACCAGTTCAGATCCATGGCAGGATGGTATGAAGAAGCATTCCTGGTAGACTTGTGTGTATGTCTGTGGTACTATTAGGGATTGAACCCAAGACCTTCGCACTGAATTGTGGCATGAGCCCTGTTTATTTTTTATTTTGCAAGAAGGTCTTTTTTTAAATAAATTTATTTTAAAAATAAAAGAAGGAACACATATTAACAAACAGATATCCATTTATAAAATAGCATAAGAACAATACAAGTGATACTGAATGCAACAAAGTCTTATTAAGTTGCTCAGGTTTCTTTCAAATCCACACTCTTTTTTCTGCTTTTTAATTTAATTTTTAAATATTTTTAAATTTTTATTAGTGCTTGTTTGCAGTACATAATGATCACATTCACGTGCAGAATTAGCACATGTACATACCTCATCTGAACTTTTTCTAATCCCCTTTCCCTTCACCTTCCAGTTTTTGCCAGCAGGAGAGTCAGTTATTCATCTTGTAAATCCTTATAAAGTTAATTATCACACATGCATATTAACACCAGATTAAGAAGCAAAGAACGTATAAAACACATTAAGACAATTCTATGGCATCAAGGTACACTTTTAGAAACATTCTTTCTGCGTCCCTTTCCCAAGCAGCCAGGATGACAGGCCTGCCCCAGTTCATGGGAGACATCTTGACCCTTTGATAATGGCATGGCATTCACAGAAGAGTGATCAGTATAGTGTTTTCCCTCATGAAGCATCAATTTCTGCTCCTGCAGCAAGGTGCATCAAGGGCACAACGGTAAGAAACGCTCTGTGCACACTCAGTGTTCCTCTGGGGATTGGCAGAGATATTCGGGGAAAGAAATTCCTAGAAACGTTGGGAAATTTCTCCAATAAGATGGATACGGGGCCAAGAGCCTTACAACTTTGAATAACAATGTAAACATGACTGTTGCTTATTTATTTACAAGTGAGTAAAATTTCCTTGTACACTTACTATTTTGGAAGAACACTGGAACTTAAGAAACCATGAAGATTTGCCCAGTGATACCATTGCTTGGGTGTGTGACAGACCATTCACAACTGCTTATTTTCAATACTAATTGAATTTTTATCGAGTTTGTGATTCCCTGAATGTACATAACATTTTTCAGTTTTTCTTGTAGATATCCATGGCCACCTGACCAAGTTCTGGCTATTGAGGTGTAGTTCAAGTTGCTGTAGCAACTTACCACGAATTCGCAGGAACCTGCCTCAGGAGACAGCTTACACACACCCAGCTCGCACATCCCTTTGCTTCTTCTTCCTCACGCCTTCCTCCATCCTCCAGCCAGGAACATCGTGTCGCTGTCCTGGAGGATGAGGGTGAGTGCAGTGCCCTGCGACAGCAGAGCAGGGAGGAGAGGATGCTGGGCTCGTGGAGCAGTTACCACTCCCACCTGGCAGAGACAAGTCAGCATTTTCAACCACAGGCCCAGCATGGGGTTAGGATGGCTGGTAATGCTGGGAGTTGAAGGGGCCCGTCTCTGCCCATGTGGTCCTCCCATGGAAGCTGGTGAAGCCACCCTATTTCCTGACTTCCCTCTTTCCTGCAAATTATTCCTTCTCAGTCATCTTAAGTGGGTCCCTCTCCTCAGGCTCCAGCCCCTGCCCTAGATCTCACCTCTGGCCCTACGAACTTGACTTCTGCATCTTTTCTTAGGTAATGGAATCACTTCCCAAACCCGCTGAGCGACAAAGCTCTGCACAGAGCTGCTGTAATGCAACTCTGAGCTTATCCTTTCTGGCTTCCCTAAAATGCTAGGCGCATTTTGGAGGGAAAATAGACATTAAAATCCCCAGTTTTTACTCAGGCTCCTGCCTGCCCTGAAATAAATTCTTTCCCCTTCCAGTCATATGATAAAGGGTATCTAGTGTTCAGCACAGAACATAGCCCTCCATCAATACTAGCCCCCAAACAGAAACAAAGGCATTATCCTTTTTTCCTTTTGCAAAGGGACTAAGGGAGCAGAGTATGTCCCATATCTTCAGAAAGAACTATACCCCACCACCTCTTCCCTGCCTCCATAGAAGTTAGCCTTGGACTTTGTATTTTAATACAGTACGTATCACACTATATTGGACTCAGTTGCCTGGCCGCCAACCCTGGCCTTCAGTTAAAGATAGCAAATAAGTAGTTCAGGGATCAAAAGTCATGCAGCCAACAGGTTTACTTGGTCTGTAATACTGTTAAACAATTAAATGTAAGGGACTGGTGGATGCTGTGATTTAAATATGATTTGTCTCTTCATATTCATGTAGGACTTCAATCCCCAGAATCCTGTATCATTGATATTAAAGGGGTAAAAGCTGGGTGTAGACATGCACATTTTTAATCCAAACAGTATGGGAAGACGAGTGGGGGGATTGAAGTTTCAAACTCAGCCTGTTTAATTTAGTGACTTAGTAAGATCTTTTCTCAAAAAAACAAAATACAGGCTGGGATGCAGCTCGTAAATAAGGGCCTTTAGGAAATAATAGTGATTGGATTACATAAACCCATGTGGGTGGAGGTCCTATGATTAAATTGTGGTAGTTTATCAGGAGAGGAAAAGAGACTGCACAGATACAGAGACATATATATGCTTTCCCATCATGCTGTGAGGCAACTCAGCAGGGTCCTTGCCAGGACCTGCACCACGCTGTTTGGACCTTAGGCTTCCGCAAGCCTGAGACAAGTAAACCCCTTTTCTCTACAAAGTAGTCTGCTTCTGGTATTTCATTATAGGAACAAAAATCAACTAATACAGCAGTCACCCTCCATTTTCTCAAGCCCTAGATCTCCCTAATGTATGCTTCCTCCTTTTCTCGTATTTACAAAGTTCTTGCCCCACTTTCTACTTCTTAAGCCAGATCATAATCCCTATGAAATGTGCAACATATCAGTTCCAAGGGGAAGTAAGAAAAAATCTTCCTCACTATTTTGGTTGCATCTAAGACCTAAGTAAGAGAGAGAGAAGAAAGAAGAGAGAGGAGAGAGAAGGGAGAGGGGAGAGGGGAGAGAGAGAGGGACAGAGAGACATTGAGAAAAAGGAAGGGAAGGAAAAAGGGAAAGGAAGGAAGGAAGGAAGGGGGAAAGAAGGAAGGAAGGAAGGAAGGAAGGAAGGAAGGAAGGAAGGAAGGAAGGAAGGAGAGGCTTAAAATACATTTGGAGTGTTAGCAGATGATTTCAACACACTAAAACCTTCAATAACTCCTCAGATAAGTCTTCAAGGTACAGAACAACTAGACAATGAGATCCTTTTCAGTGCTTTCCAAAGTTCTTCATTGCACTTCAGGAATATCAGAACAGAGGTAAGGATCAGGGAACAGGACTTGATTCTGCCTAGTTTTATAAAAGGAGTAACAATCACTACTACCTCCCAGCAAGTGATAGCGACTCCCAGTGAGATCATCACTTTCGTGTTCCTTGGGTTTTACAATGGTCCCAGTGGGGCTGAGATGTCTCCTGAAACACAAATTACTTTCACTAGCCTTTCTCACATGAATGGAAAGGATGAGCTTTCTCCAGATATACAATTAAAGGGGGTGAGGTACTTAACACAGGTAAACATGGTGTCTCTCATTGCGAGAGAGAGGACAGGGGAGAAAGAAAAAGAGAAAGACATCACCCAGGAAAATGAATATTTTCACAATTGCTTCAAGGTTTAAAACATGAATATTTTTAATATTTAATATCCTAAGCTATTTTCTTCCTTTCCACTGAAACAACTCCTCAAGTACAGTTTATTTTTTAAACTATTTTTCCAAGTCTCTGGGATAAAGTTACCATATCTTCCAATGTATAAAATAATTTTATAGCTCAGCACTTGAAAAACAACCCCTGTCAATTACCCAAGGTAGTTGAGTCACTTTATATACCAAACAACCTAAGCATAAATTGGAACATCGCTGATTAGCATAAAATGATTTTGCCTTTTCACTTTCTGGCATGTCTTCTCATCAGTAGGTGTAAGTCTAAGGTAAAGTCCATCTTATGGCTTTATTTAAAATATTTCTAACGTTTATAAGGTAATTGAAGAGAAAATTCTATTACCTAAATGTATGACTACAAACATTTTTCTGCAAATATTGCTTAAGGGAAACTCTTTAAAGCTTATTACCTAACTCCTTTGCAAGGAGAGATGGTTAGCAATCTAATTAATTATAGGTTGAATGTGTTAAGTAATAAAAGCACATTTTGGAAGGGAATAAATTTCTTTATTCTTCAGAGGTTAGCAATGTAATGAAGTGCAAACCAGTTATCCTCCACCACCACCACCCTGCCCCAAAAAGGGAAAGTCAATGTTCTTTTATAGCTGCATCAACTTTTTGCCAAAACGTGTGTGTCTATCCAAAAGTTAGAGCCAAAGTTACTTTCATGGGAAAACAAGCTACAATGGTTTTTAGAGTTACATTTTTTAAAGCTATGAACCTTCAGTGTAATGATGAATTTTATATTTTTAATTTGTACATACATATATATGTAGATTATTAGTACATATAATATATATCTTATCATATAATGAAAGAGTTTAGTAAAAATATTTTCTTCCCTCTTGCCTATGCTAAACACCAACTTCCCATTCTTTTTTTTTTTTTCCAACTTCCCATTCTATACTAGAAAAATACCAGGATAGAGAAAGAAGAGCGCTAAACAGACACATATGCTATCTATCATTTATTCATTCAACTTGTACTGTTTAAGTATATTCTCTATGCCAGGCAGTGTGCTAGCTGCTGACTACAGTATATAAAATGGACAGTCCAAGGGACGGGTTGTGATTCTAAGCTCAGTAGTAACTCAGAAAGGACGTTTCTCGCATGTCCTTCTAATTCTTTCCAGTGAGAAAGTTAACCAGGGATGTAGGCTATATTGAATTCATTATCAAAGTGTGAAGTTCCTTGTAGGTTGTATTTTTATTAGATTTTGTAATAAATTATAGAAGCAGTGTTTAAAAATTGAGCAATTTATAAATGTGAGTTCTTATTAGCATATATTGAATATTATTTATTAGAATGTTAATAACCTATTAGTTTTCAAATTAGTTACCTAATCACTTTATACAATTAAATCTAATTAATGCAGAAGGATTTCAGAAGAAGAATAAAATCTGTCACGCTTCTTAAAAGTTATTACTAGGGAAAGTGTAAGTCAAAGTTGTTATATAACCCTAAGCACAGTTATTGGGTAGGGAGGTAGTTTTGAATGACAGCATTTCCACTGTTTGAGTACTAGAATCATTTGGGGTTCAGGTGACTTAATTATCTTGGGTTCTAGTGGCTATGTGACAGCGTGGGGAAGCTCCTGTAGGCAGCTCTGAAGTTCCTTTTTCTTAACCTAGAGTTGAAAATTGCCACACTGGACAATAAGTTCCTTAAGGCCAGGGATATGGTCACATTTACCTCTGCACACTGGTGGCCATAACAGGATCACAAAAAGTACACACTATGACTGGTTGTCAGATGAACAAAGTTCTTCAAAAATTTCCAGGCTTATTCATTCATATACCTACAGTAGGTCAGACACTGTGACGCACTGTTATGAAATAAAAGATGACTTCAATGACCTATTTCCATGTCTAAAAATGAGATCAGTATGAATACCTTCTTAGGACTACGACAGTTAATGAGTTCAGTTCCTACACACACATAGGAACTACTCTACAACTTTAATTCTCATGTGGCAAGGTACACTCTCATTTTCTTTCTGATACAAAGATGCTAGGAATTTTCACAGGTGTGTTCTTCATATTGCCTTGATGGCACGGCTGGGACTAGAGGAAGGCACGAAGAGAAGGAAGAATTGAATACAGCATGCACTTTTAGTGTTGTGTAGATGCCATGGAGAAAGAGCACCTTCTTGAACTCTTCACTCTAAGTGCTTCCTTGACTTCTAGCCACGTTGGGAATCATCTTTATGACGGTGAGTTATGCTAAACCTCCTGAGAGTAGCATTATTTAGAGTGTAGGAAACTGTCCCCACTGTGGAAGGGGTAACAATGTGACCATCAGAAGATAAGAGGCCAAGAGAAGAGGAAGAGGGGAGGGAGAAGTGAAGGGGAGAAGGATGAAAAACACTTAAGATGGGTCACATCCACCTACCAACTCCACACAGTGAATGTGATCATTATGTACTGAAAACATGTACTAATAAAAATTCCTAATAATACCATTTGCATTTTGAGCATTTAAACATTGTCCCTCTAATCCATGACAGCAAGAAATTGTGAATGTGGCCATGTTTGGAAACAGAAACAGAAATATCCAGGGTAAAATAAAATCCTAATTCCTAAATCTAGTATGACTGGTGTCTTTATTAAAAAGAAAGAAAGAAAGAAAGAAATTTGGATGCAGGGACTCAGGGGAAAGGGCCATAAGAAGACAGGAGCGAATGAAGTGACACATATACAAGTTAAAGAACACCAAGGATAGCTAGCAACTCCCACAAGTTACAAGAGGAAAAAAAATTATTTCCTAGACTCCCTGAAAGGATCTGGGCCCTGCTGATACCTTTTTTTTTTTTTTTTTTAAGTATAAGAACAAAAACATATTAACAAACAGACACAAAGTAGCATAAGAATAGTACAATCAAAACTGAGTTACAGATAAGATGACAGGGAATTAACAATGGTTGTTGCATTACATATTGATAACTTCGAAGTGTATATTCAGGAAAACAGATATAGACATGCAAAATTGATCAAACAATTAATCATCAACTATTCCTTACAATAAAGTGACCTAAGTCAGTAGTACAACTATGTTAGATATGCTGCATATACTTACATACTTACATATATAGATAATTATCCCTTCCTTTTTCGTTTTTTTCTTTTCCTTCCTCTCTTTTAATATAATTTTTCTTTTTGAAGTGTGAAAGCAAAAAGAACTACATAAACAAGAACAGGAAAAAAAAAAAGGAAAGCATTAACAAAGAAACACAAAGTAGCACAATAACAGTATAATCAGAATTGAATTATAGACAAAGCAACAGGAAACCAACAATAGTTGTTGCATTGCATATTGATACCTTCAAAATATATGCTCAGGAGAACACATATAGACATACAAGATTGATCAAAGAACCAGTCATCAAGTATTCCTTACCATTAAGTGATATAAGACAATAGCTAATTTATTATGTCAGCCCAAGGAGGCTAGTTCATTGCTTTATCAGTAGATACGAATCCTTGAGGAGAGAAGGAAAAGTTTAGTCTGCATCAACCAACGGTAAAGCAGTAATAATCATGACCCAATATTTATGGGTAATAATTTCTCTGGGAGAGAACTAAACATGTGAACTGAAAAGCAGTGTGGTAAGATCTAAAACCCCAGCATCCTAGAGTGGGGCAGTAGCTCAGCACCATCGTTGCTCCTCTTGCAAGATCCATGGGAGTCCATGGGCAAATCGTGCCATCAGTGTCAGGATAATGGAAGAGCATCTTCTCACATAAGGTAGAGCTGGAGCTTATTAGGGAGAGGTACCAGCAAGGATCAGTGGTACAACAGTCGTCCATCCGTATGAGTACAGAAGTTGGACTTGCCACGTTCCCTTCTATTAGCTACCTGTGTCTTCAGAGGCCTTGAGTATTTGCCTATGGATAAGACTAAGAAAACTTGGTACATAGAATGGATGAGCCGTGAGAGTTCGCAGGGAGGTGATACCGGTGCTCCAGGATAAATAGCAAGCAACAAGCAAAAGAATATTTGGAAGAACATTTCGGGAAGAGGGTATAGCAAGACTGAGGGACTCAACCTGGAAGAAAAATGGCAAATCAGACACCTAGGTAGGAGCAGAGACTAAGTGAAGGAGTTTCAAGACATGTGATGAAGAAGTAAGTGCTTCACAAGGAAAGCCGGAGGAGCATTGGAATTGGTGAGAGGGAAAGAAGAAGAGTGGACCCTAAAACCAAGGCCACAATAGAGGTAAATGAATGTCGGAATGTGAGTGGTTTTTATTTCATCAAAACATTTATATCACCCTGTAAGTGTAGTGCAAGCTAAATAAATGTTAGCATGTTAGCTGAGAATTTTATCAACATTTTTACAATACTTCTGTAGATTATTGTGTTCATGAAACGCAAATATTCAAACTACAAAGAAGCCCAGTTCATTTTTAAAAAGCAGGCTAACTACCCCTGTTCTTTGGTACTCCCTGAGATGGCCTTGAACCTGGAGAGGGGATATCATGCAGCACAGTTCATTTTCTGATACCATTACATGCTGGACTGTTGATGAAGTCTACTGCTTTTCTTTAATATTCATATGCTTTTTCCTGTTAGCCTGAAACGCCATAATAGAGCTCTTTATAAGACTGAATCAGAGACCAGAACCAAAGTACATTTTGAAACATTCCCTTAATGCCACTCCTATCAGGCATCTACAGTCCACCTGGAAGGAAACTAGATGGAGGACCCCTTCCAACCTCATCATCATGAATTGTGATCTTTGGAAAACTCCAGAAACTATCCTTTCACAGTACAATCCACCTTCTTCATTTTAACATGAAGGACGCTGCAAGCCTGTGCTCCTAGACTTCCGGTAAAAAGCAATGGAGTTTGAACAAGGGTAACAGTGGCCTTCCTTGAATTCTCTTCTTGTCCACAAATTAAATTCTTCCCAGGTGAAACTCATCAGCACACACACAGCCCCAGGAAAGGACGTGACAGATTGAGCTCATATTACAATGATTGCTACTTCTCATGCCTTCAGGAAGGAAACAGAAAATAAAGATGTCTGTACCACGAAATGGTTCAGAATTCAAGGACTTAAATTATTCATTGACTGGGACATTTCTTTCTCTCTTTTCTGAAGGGGAAAAAATGCTCGAACTTTCTGCATCAAAATGAACTATCAGGCCTCATGTTCAAATGTACTCTCACAACACAGTGTAGTCCCATATTATAACCAATTTTGTAAAAGATGTAAGTGTAGGCAAAATAACACAGAACAAGGAAAAGAAAGCAACTCAGTATGAGAAAATAGCTCACAGCAAATGACATTTGGAATGAAAGATAGAAAACCCACAGTATTTTGTTCTACGCTTAAATAGATCAAGAGCCAAAATGCACTGGAATCATTTGATAATCAGTATAACACCACCCTGAAGGCCGTGTACAACTGTAATCTTAAAAACAAAACTCAAGGAAATGGAACACTTCAATTAGAAGGGCTTTTAACAAGAAAATGGCAAAAAATGCCTTAATGTACTTTTATGTGAGGGAATTCTTAAGGGTTTTTTGCACTTTGGTTTTGCCAAGCAATATAAGAAGTGGGGAAAAAATATCTTAAGTCTTTCCTGTCATGGCAGCCTTTGTAATCACCACAATTCAACATGACACCAGAGCTTGTAAGAAATTCTCCCTGGCATCCAAGTAAGTGGACACTAATTGGAAAGTTCAGTGAACAGAAAAAGGTTGTGCACAATATATATTTCAACACGCTGTACCCGACCCTGACCTTAAATGACAAGGAGGAAATATGGTTGAACACAGCCTCTGCCTTCAGTTCTGTGCTATGAAACCACAATGAGAGTCACCTACAGGAAAACAAATGTTGAGTTCATGGAAATACCCCAGTAAAACCTGCAAACACCATGAGAATCAATCTGCTCCACACAAGCAGGCCTTTAAAAGGAGCATCTGTGCCTCCCCCACTGAAGGTAGTGACTATAGGTTGAGGAGCCAGTGGTTGCTCGTCACTGAAAAATGAGCACTGAAGACAGAGAGGCAAGGATTTCCACTTTTGCTCTACCATGTTTTTGAGTAAAAAGTAGTACCTTCTATATCTGTCACTTGTAAACTGAGGAGAGTGATAACAGTAGGACAGGCTATTATGAGGAATAACTTACACGAGAGAAATACAGCACAGTACCTGTCACATAGTGAGGGTTGCCTTAATCATAGCCAGCACACACAGGGAAATGACACTGCAAAAAGACTTGTGCTTTCCACCTTAATCTTATGCAATAAGTATTATGATTATCTCCATTCTGTAGAAGAAAAGACTGAGATAGAAAGAATAGATAACTTGCCTAAGGTCATCACTATTTAGTGTCTCTTCAAGAAAACACTGACACAAACATTTGGGTTCCAACTTTCATATTGTTTCTCACATAGTATTGTTGAATATGGAAAGAATAATAATAAACAAATGGTAGCTATTATTTGATTTCATAATCTAATTGAGAAGTGATAGTGAGAAAAACTGTGACCATAAAAAGATAATAAAGAATTTTAAAAGCTGCCTTCAAGCCTATGGAGCACTGGGCTTTCTGCATAACAAATGGAGACACAAAGGACTATTAAGAGTATTGGGAAAGTCTCCTCAATGTCTAAGCAGGAAGTACCTGATTGCTTACAGAAATCCAGCTTTACCCTGCTCTCAATGCCCTTCTAATTTACTTTCTTGACTGGACGGGGAGAATTCACTTTTAGTTTGAAATACAAATCCCATGATTCTCAAGTAGATGAGGTTCTATATCTAGAGCTACAGTCGGCACCCACATTGGTCAGCTTTCCTGTCCCTGAGACACAAAATGCAACGCCCACAACTAAAGGGAGGAGTGGTTAATTTGCTTCCTGGTGCCCTGGGATTCAGTCCATGGTTATCAGGATCCAAAGCAGAAACATCACGATGGAAGAGAATGATGGAACAAAGGTGCTTAGTTCCTGATGGCTGGGAAGCAAAGCAGAAAGATAGAGAAAGGGGCCGGGGCCACATAAAGTACCCAGGGCCACACCTTCCTAACTCCCCAGACACACCCAGAAGTGTGTTTCACTAATTCCTGGTTGTCGCTTAAGTCAGTCAAATTGAAACAGCTAAGGTTAATCAGCACAACACCTAAATCTATCCTTATCCATTATAGTCTCCATGATCCCAGGAGACACAGCAATTGGAGCTCTGATAATTTGAGGATAAAGAGCACAAAACTGAACACAGCATGGGTGCATAATCTTTTTAATTTATAGTACTCCACCTTTGCAAAACCCCTTAAAAATGAGATGTAACTTTTATAAGGCTACAGAACACACCTTTCTGCCTCTTCCTAGCTTCCTTTGCTGTTAGTCCCCTACAGCCACATAATGTACAAATCAATTTCCATGATGGAATTATGCCTGACACTAATTCTGGAAATTCTAAGCATCATTCTATTCTTCTAGAGAACCCTAAATAATATACCATGCCCCAGATCAAAGTCTATTTTCAGAATATAAGCAAGACAAAACAAGTGCAAACGAGATGTGAAGTGAATTCCTAGCGGGATCGAGTACTTAAGGCATCTATGGCTACAGCGCTTCATTCAAGCCTCTGAGTTTGCCCCTGAACAAGGCACTGTATTTCTTTTCATGTGTGAGATAGTCTGCCACCAGGGTCTTAACACCCTCCCTGTTTAAAATTGTCATGAAATGTATGCTCATCTGAAGTTTTCTCTTATGTATCTTGTCATGATTTGTCATAGCTAGTACTCCCCGCCCCGGAAGGTGAACTATGAGAGAATAAATCGGATGTGTTTCGTTGCTGCTCTGTCTCTAGTACCCAGGAGAGAGCCCAGCACATAGCAATACATAGGAGAAGGTGGTAAAAGAGTGAACGGATAGATGAGGGAGTGAGTAAGACAAATCAAACTCTAGGACCCCAGAGCGCTGACCAGACAGTAACTTTGTGAAAACTCACAAGCTCTGAGGCTGGACAGGCACAAGACAGTGCACAGGAGCTCTACGCAGACAAAACTACTTTACTCCCAGAGGCAAACCTATCCCTTCATGAGCAGGGTTTTTTTCAGCCACTAGGAAGATGTAGGCACACATCTACTGATTAGCAAAGGGCCTACACTAATAGGTCTTCTCAGAGAACTAAAAACAAATCAGGAGGTGTTCAGCAAAGGGCTGAAATGCAATGAAATGGGGTATTAGAATTGCTCAGCTCCTAAAGACCCATGAAATTCCACTCTGCCCTTCTTAAGCACATTCCACATGGAAACTATTAGTTAGGAATCATAAGAAATATTATCAGATGATGTTTTCTTCCTGCTGTAAAGGAGCTTAAGAGATAAACACTCAGAAAAGATTTTACATGCCTGGCAGTAAATGGGAGTGAGTAATAAGTTGTGGGCTTCCTAGGTTAGAAAAATGAGGAAAAATGTGAAGGAATAATCACATAGATTTTGTTTCCAAATCTACTTTTATGTCATTAATGTTCTCAAGAAAAAATGATCTTAATGCAAGTAAGATTTTCTGTGCCTGCAATTTGATTGAAGTGTTTTATGATATTTTTTGAGAAGGGAATTGGAAAATGTATAAACTCAAACAAATAACAATAGGATATGACACATTAGAAAGAGTTGTTATTGTGGGGAATAAATTTATTTTAACTTTAACTGTTTTGAACCCTAGGTTTCCCTATACATATCTGTTGACATTCTCAGGATATAAGAGACATAATTTCACCACAGGGACCCTGTCCATCAAGTGCTTGCTCCTAAAGTGGGGAGAATATAAACTAACATTTAGGGAGCCCATATGTTGTTGGTAACTGTGTAAATGCATTATCTTATTGAGCCATCACAGCAAGTGATAAGAAAGGCAAAAAGTAGTAGTATCGCAACTATTTTGAGTAAACAACTTGCTAGAGTTCACATAGCCTGGAAGGGGCAGACTATGCTTTAAAAGAAATCAAACTGCAGTATCACTGCTTTCACCTGCTGAGTCTTTTCTATGCTAGGATGTCTAGAAAGAGATATTTGTGAATAATATCACAAACAAAAGGAATAGCCAGAGAAATCATAAGTTATTTGTATGTGTGTGTGTGTGTGTGTTTTATTGAACCAAACTTAGCAATTCATGCTGATTGAAGGATGTGTATAATCTGAACCATCTGTTGAGGCTCCATACTTACCTTACACAGGAACCCCAGTTCAGCACAAGGTAGAACCATCCTCCCCTCCACAAAACATGACTAATACTGCATGAGTCTTGTAGATTTTACTGATGTCTTCTGAGAAGGGCATCTTCTTACATAAAAGAAATCTCCACAATACAAAAATTTCTTCCCAGAAGAAAAATTTGCTTTCAAAACAAGTCTCTCATTTATTGTATCTCACACCCATTCTTTAGTTCTACTTTCCTGCCCATGTGCCTATTAATATTGTCTCATCAAAACAATATTTGTCTGTGTGGTGATGAGACATAATGCTTTAAAAAAATCCAAAACAATCAGGTAAAAGAGGAAGTCCTTTGAAATCATTCCATGAGTACTATCTGACGATAGAACAATGAGGCTGGAAATCAACAACAAAAGAAATCACAAAAACTACCTAAACACATGGAAATTAAACAACACACTTCTGAACAACCAATAAGTCACAGATGAAATTAAACAGCACGTACAATTCAGCGATTCTGCCAATAGAACATACTGAAACTTAGGGGATGCAGTGAAAGCAGTGCAACGAGGGAAATTTATAGTGATAAACTCTCGCAACTGGAAAATAGAATGAGCTCAAATAACCTAATATTGAACTTCAAACTTCTAGAAAGAGAAGAATAAATCAAATGCAAAGCTCATATGAGAGAGGAAATTATAAAGATAGGAGCAGAAATTAATACAATGGAGACCAAGAGAATGATACAAAGAATCAATGAATTAAAAAGATGGTTCTTCAAAAGAATAAGTAAAACTGATAAACCATTAGCCATCAAAACTGGGAAAGAAACAATACAAAAAGAGGAAAAAACAATACAAAATCAAGCAATTAGGAATGAAAATAGGGAAAACACCAGTGACCCTACAGAAATTCAGAAGATTATCAACACCTACTACAAGAACTTAAATTCTAGTAAGATGGAAAACACAGAAGAAATGGACAGATTCCTACACATAATTGAATTACCAAAACTAAATCAAGAAGAAATAAAAATTCTAAATAACCCAACATCAGCCAATGAAATCGACAATGCAATTAAAAATCCACCAACATAGAAAAGCCCAGGTCTAAATTTCTACAAGAAATTTAGAGAAAAAAATAACAGTTAAACTCTGTAATGAAATTGAGAGGGAAGCAAAACTTCCAAAATCATTCCTCAAAGCAAGTATTACCCTGAGTCCAAAACCAGAGAAAATCCCAACAATAAAGAAAACTATAGGCCAATCTCTCTCATGAACATAGAACCAAAAATCCTCAAAAAGATACTGGCAAAACAAATGCAGAAAATCATCAAGATTATATACCATGACCAGGTGGGATTCATCCCAGGAATGCAGGGATGGTTCAACATACACAAATCAGTAAACGTAATATACCATGTGAACATAGCCAAAGACAAAAGTTTCATAATCACCTTTATAGTTGCAAGAAAGCATTTGACAAAGTCCAACATCTATGCATGATAAAAGTCACTACAGAAAATTGTAATATGTGCTCTTGGCCTCAATCTAATAAAAGCCATCTACAACAAACCAACAGCCAATGTTATGCTAAATGGTAAAAAGCTGAAGGATTTCACTGGGAAATCAGAAAAAAGATACAGATATCCACTATCACCATTCCTATTCCATATGGCTCTGGAAGCATTAGCAAGATACATTAGACAAGAGAAAGAAATAAAATGAATAATGATAGGAAAGGAAGAAACTAAATTATCATTATTTCAAGATGACACGATACTGTACATAGAAGACCTGAAAAAATCCACCAAAAGACTTATAGATTTAATAACCAAACTCAGTAATGTAGCAGGATACAAAGTCAACACTCAAAGTCAATAGCATTCCTATACATAAGCAACAAACTCACACAGACAGAAATTAGGGAGACCACTCCCTTTAAGTACCATCCCCAAAATCAAATAAATAGGAATTAATGTAACAGAAGAAATAAAAGATCTATATATTGAAAGTTACAGTGCTCTGAAAAAGGGGAATGAAGAGGATATCAGAAAATAGAAAGATACCCCTTCTCATGGATAGAAAGAACCAACACGGTGACAATGGCCATACTCCCAAAACTGTTATACATATTTTAATACAATCCGCATCTAAATACTATGGGCATACCTCACAGATATAGAGAAAACAATCTTAAAATTCATTTGGTACCAGAAGAGATCTAGAATAGCAAAAGCAATTCGGGTAACAAAAGCAAGGTAGGGGCCATCAGAATCCCTGTCTTGAAATTATACTACAAAGCTACTGTGATAAAATCGGTATGGTATTGGCAAAAAGAACAACAACTGCCTGAGGATCAGAGCAACAGATTAAAAGATAGAGGCACAACTGGAAACACACTCAGCCACCTTATTTTGGAAAAGGAGCCACACATGTTCACTGGAAGAGAATTAGTCTCTTTAATAAATGGTGCTGGAAAAACTGGCTTTCCACATGCCAAAGGTTAATGCTAGACCCAGGCCTATCCCTAAGATAAAATCAAAATGGATCAAAGGTATAAATATTAAAACTTAAACACTAAATTTACTGGATGAGAAAATAGGTAGAAATTTTGAGGCTATATATGTAGGGAGAGACTTTATGAATAAAACCGAGACTGCAGGGAAGTACTATAAAGAAGCAACAAATGGATCTCATCTTATTAAAAAGCTTTTGCACAACAAAAGAAATCATCAACAGAGTGAAAAGACAACCAAAAATGGGAAAAAATTATAGCTACTGTTCCTCAGGCAAAGGACTTCTATCTAGAACATATAAAGAATTGAAAGAAATCAGACCTCTCAGATTCAAATATCCAATCCAAACTATGCATGTGAGATCAATACACACTTCTTAGATGAAGAAATACAAGTGACAAATAAATATATGAAAATATATTCAACATTCCTGGTCATCTAAGAGATGCAAATTAAAACAACACTGAGATTCCATCTCATCCCCTAAAGAATGGCTACCATCAAGAAGTGACCCATTAAAAAATGCTGGAGAGAATGTGAGTGAAAAGGAACCCTTCTCCACTGTTGGTGGGAGTGTAGAGTGGTGCAACCACTGTGGAAATCAGTGTAGAGATTCTTCCTAAAACTAGGACTGGAGGTCCCACTTGACATAGTTATTCCCCTTTGGGTATCTTCCCAGAAAAAATGAAAACATCATACCACAGTGATATATGTACACTCATGTTTATAGCACCACAATTTATAATAGCTAAGTCCTGGAAACAACCCAAATGCCCACCAACAGAGAAATGGATTTTAAAAAGGTGATCTTTTTGACCAATGGCATAATACTCAGCTATACAGAAAGATAAACTTGAGACTTTTATAAGTAAATGGATGCAATTGGAAACCATACTAAATCCTCCAAAATCTAAAACTTTCTACCACCACCATGACACACAAGAGGAAAATTTCACACTTGACCTAATGTGACAGAGCATATTAGGTCAAAATACTGGTGCACTAATAATATTGTATAAAATTACCTTTGGTCTCCATGTATAAGGCCTATGTAAAACATAAATGAATTTCATTTAGTTTCAGATCTTACCTCCAAGGTATCTCATGATGTATATTTAAGTATTTCAAAATCTGCAAAACACAATCCAAAATCTGAAATACCTCTGGTTCTAACCATTTCAAATAAGAGATAGAATGCTCAATCGGTAATACATTCTTAAAGTAGAGCCCCAAACCTCCAGTGAGACACTAAGGAAGAGATAAAGAGTGACTCTTAGGCTCTGAAGTGATTCAGTATTGGAGCAAGAGGGTTCGTTCATACTCAGAGCAGGGACAAAGAGAGGGGAGAATGGGGGTTGGGACCAAAAATCATAAAATTCTTCTTTTTTCTGAAGTAATTTTGACTTTATTTGCTAGATAATGAAGGAGTTTCACAGGATACTTATTTTTTTATTTTGCCTTAAAGAGATTTTTTGGAAAGGATAATCAACACAAAAACCTAGCATTCTGGGGGCTTCCCTCACTCAGAACAGCCTGTGTTTACCTATTACCCTGCTGTTGCTATCTTTGAACTTCGATTTTGTAAGTGGAGTCCAGTGAATAAAGAAGCATGTGTGTGAGCGGAGGAAGTTGGCAAAGTGCCTATCTACTCCACTTGCATACAGAACTTGTGCCTCGTGGACATGGGCTTTCAGTAGGCTCGTGAAGCATAGGAGACTACAGAGAAACAAGATGAGTACAATCAAGTATGAGTGGAAGTCTTGCAAAGGGTGTTGATAGCACATGCACGTAACAAAAAATGAGACAACATGTATATTTTATTCTACTGTTGATAGACATTGCAGCAGTTTCAATTTGGGACTATTATGCATATTTTTCTGTATATAGCCTTTAGTATACACATTTACCCATACAGGTAGAGTACTTGCCCACAAATATTGTCAGGTCATAAGGTGTGTGTGCTCCATTCTAGTTATATAATAGGCAGTCTTTCAAAGCAATGATAAAAAGTTCTGGTTCTGCCAGAATGTAAACATTTCTGCCAGATCATAAGCACTCTAATTGTTCCATGTCTTTCCCAGCAGAGATATTATTTGGAGTTTTAAAATGTCAGCCATCCTCATGGATGTGTGGTAATATTTTATTAAAGTTTTAGTTTGTAGAACCTTAGTCTCTAAAAAGATTCGGTGGTTTTTCAGATATTTACCGGGTCCTTTGTAGATTCTTTTTTGTTAAGTATTTATTAAGTCTTTTGCCCATTCTCCCACTATATTTACCTGTTTTGCTAATTATTTTGTGGGAGTATATTTTCTGTACTACTTTGTCAGATAGATGTATTTGTGTAGCTTAAATTTTCACTTATTTATTCTTCTTAAATGTAATGCAGTTTGATTTATTAATATTTTGCTTTTCAGCTAATGATTTATGTGTTGGCTGTTTTACCTTCCACATTTATCTCAATGTTCTGTATATAATTGATTTTTACATATGATATGAGAGGGATGTCAATATTTCAGTTTTTCCACATGAATATCCAATTGACTCGACAGTGTTTATTAAAAAGAAATCTTTCTCTGCTGCATCAAAGACTTACCATTTTTATAAACTAAAAGATTCTACGTGTGGATCCATTTTGGGAATCTGTTAATTCTGTGCTTGCTGAAAGAACTTTCTTATCATACCAATTTCTCACTGTTTTGCATTTTTTTCTCAATTCAAACCTTATGTGTCTGTTCTTTAAAGTACCACATAATCTGAATATGCTTTTGATCTCTTGTAGTGTAAATCACTTATATAGTGTAAATCACATAGTGATATCTAGTATAATATGTCCTCAACTTTGTCACTTCCTCTAATTGTTTTGCTTGTTTCTAGCCTTTGTAAAAATTTTTGATAAGCATTTAAAATTATTATTATGGTATCTTAGGGACCTTATGATGCATAGATAACAATAGTCTGGTAGATGCATTTGTTAGGAGACAAACATCAAAATGAATGATGATAAGGATCTACTACTACTCTAATATTAGAAATAAAAATTAAAACAGATCTAAGAATGTGGTGAAAGTCAAGTCAGAGGGATTCGTGCCTGAGTATGCACAGGAAGAGAAGACTTCAACAGAAAATACGTAGAAATTCAAAGATGTTTTTTAAAAAAAATACAGCGGCAAGTGTCCAGCAGGGAGTTGGGGATGATGGACTGAAAGTTAAGAGAGGTCAAAGCTACAGGTGAAGAACTGGGATTATGCATCTATATTTTGATGTGACATAAATATGAGTTATAAAGAAGGCTGCAGGGAGAAAGGATGTAGGAAAAAGGATAGCTGAAAATATAGGTTAAGAAGAGACCAAAAGTACAGACAAAGAATGGCCTAAGAGAGAAGGGAAATAAAGGAAAAAACAAGAAAGAAGAAAGAGAAAATGCATTGCTTTAAACACGGGTTCACAGGCAAGGGCCTAGCTATGTATTTACTCCTGTATCGGTTCTATTTATGGATTGAAGCATCACACTAGGAAATATCCTGGTGGGTCGTTCATGTGGCAGAGCATCTGAAGCCATACCTCCCTCCCGCTGTGCTGTGCTGCTCCTGCCTCCTTCCCAGCAGATCAGTCTGCCATCCTGGCCTGACAAGGGAAGACATTTTGGGTTGCTGGGTTTCTTGCCAAAGCTTGTGCATTTGAAGTGACAGCAGAAGTGGGTGGGTACTGATTCCTTATATTATTAGAGTGTCCTTGTAAAGAGTTGCTGCCTGAATTGATCAGGGATCGGAAAGAAGCACTGCACATTGCGATTCAATTTAAAACAACACAGTTTCTTCATTTCACTTAAACATTTTTACTATATTATTTATCTTTTATTTCATTTAACCAAATTTTGGAATGTTGATGGTTCACAAATTAAGAACACTAAATGTTCCTGATGGCCCGAAGACAAGGTTAATTTACACCTTGAAAGACGGATGAGATGTTAACTACATTCAGGTTGCACTTCGGTGGTTTGAAAGGTAATTGTTTTATACTCCCAGAGCTTAAGAGAGACTTCCAAAAATAGACTGTCAAACAGGGAAAATAAAACACTTGAATTGTTGTTTTCTTAACATTCCTTTCAATTCATGATTTATGTAACATTACTTGAAGTACTACACACCAAATAGAAAACCATGAAAGGTAACATTATACAGTTCCACCTTCATTAAGTACAGTTTTGTACCAAAGATTTTCCTGTTTTAGAAAAAGTAGAAAATGAATTTAGGAAATTTTAGCAAAACTTGAAATTCTAAACTTACAAACAAAAAGATGAGAGAAACGTTTTTCCATCTTGATAGAACTTCACTATAAATTTGAAGACCTGAGCCACATTCAGCAGTCATACTCATTCCTCTCTTATCTATCTGATTTTTACAAGTTATTTATCTCAAGTAGTTTGTCATCTGGATGGAAAGCTGACTGACACAGTAGGTGTTATGGTTGATACATTGTGTCAACTTGGGGAGTCTAGAGATTTAGCTGAGTGACTCAGGAGGAAGCTAAGGTGCTTACTTTGTATACATCCTGAGCCTATGGAAGAGGAGGGCATGGAGATTGTGTAAGAAGTACAAGGCCCCTGGGTGGGGGTAGCCTGTTTATAGTGTAAGGGAAGAGAAGAAGCTGCTTGCAGCCATTCCTCTCTCTTGCTGGTCTCTTCTTGCTGAGACAGTAGGTAACCTGTAAGAGATAGCAGTTTATTTGTCTCATCATTCTGGAGGCTGCAAAGCCCCAGTTTGTTGAGAGGCCACATACATTGAAGACCTTGCTGCATTGTACCAGGGTAGAAATCATCATGCAGTGAGGGAGCTAACCAAAACACATAGAAAAGAAAAAGGAAAGAGTATATGAGAAGGGACTAAACGTGCCTTTACAATAAATCCTCTCCTATGATGACAAACCCACTCTCCCAATGGCAATACAGTAGGGCAGAGCGCTCATGACCTAATCACTTGCTGTAGGTCCCACCTCTCAACACTGTTTCACTGGGAACTACATTTTAACACATGAACTTAGAGGGCGCTTATTCAAACCATAAAAAGTGCCTATATCTGGTAATCTGAGCAACTACTTTGAGGATAACAATATGCAATATAGTAACCATTGTTAATTTCCTGTCATCTTGTTTTGAAATTCTCTATCTTTTTTTCTCCTTAAAATTAGAGAAGTGGCTTCTACTAAAAAGGGGATTCTTTACTTGGATATTAGGGTACAAATTTAAGCCAACATGAAACACCCAGGCAACAGTATTTTCCTCTTCATCTTTCCTAAGAATAACTATTAATAATACTAATGAGGGAACACACCAAGATTATTTACAATGACACACAAGTTCCAACAGTTCAGAGACACTGAACGATGACTGTAGTTTAATTACTAGAGCAATCAGTTCATAAGACACTTATCATGGTATTCCATATCCAAGGCATTTCTGCTGTTTGACAGTTTCAAGTATAAAAAAGAAATTGGAGTACAGTAATTAAAATTATATTACCAACACAAAATAAAATCACTTGGCCAAATGAATAAAGCTACAGTTAGGTTTGGACTGACATTTCCATAATTCCTCTGGTTTAAAGAGAATTTTCGTTCCTATAGCCTTAAATAGCATGTCTTGTTATTATTGTTGCACATTTGAAATAATAGGAAAGGGTCAAGTACATATAATCTTTGCTTTCATTGTTATTTAAAACATACCTAGGAGTGTATTGGATATATTTTTAATACATTGTTCTGTGGTCATTGTAATTAATAAAGACCAAATATATTCAAGTGGGTATTTCAGATGTCAAAACTTAAATATGCTTTAAAAATTGATTTTTAAAGAAACTTCAACACCATCTAAGAAACACTTTTGGGAAGTATCCCAAAATATTGACTTTCTTTTTTTTTTTTTTTTTAATTTTATTTTAAAGACAAAAGAATGGAGACATATGAACCAGAAAAGCCATAAACAATACAGAAAATACAAAGTTATACAGAATATAGTAGGGAATTAGAACTGGATGTTGTATTACATAGTTATCTTCACATTAGTTAACACAAAAATATTAAAGGAAATACCAAATTATAGATAAGATAGTAGGGAA